>JAXGGA010007431.1:0-47500 GCA_038373865.1 Uloborus plumipes
ACCCTTTTTTGTTTTTCAAAATAGCTCAGTATACTCTATCAAACAATTTTTCAATTTTGTATGAATTAAAATGGAAAAAAAGAAAACAAACGTGGACTTCGGATTTTAAAGACATCATTTTAGCACTTCCAGATCTCTTAATTATAAATCATTACCGAAATGTTTTAAATTGTATCTATATTTCCAGATTATTGTACATCCTGAAATTAATCTACGTTAATATTTATCCCCTAAAATGTTGCAGATTAAATTATTTCCCATAATACCCTCTTTTATTAAAGAAATGCGTCCCTAATGATGCCGCCCATCAGCTTTGTACTTAAGAGTATTGTTTAGGGCCGAATTCCCTATTCTTTTCATTCCTTTTTTCCTGGGTCTATTCAGGATGGAAATTAAATCCCGGAATTGATCCAATGAGGAAATAATTAAGAAGCGCAATTCCCGGACTCCATTAGAAGACCAGAAAGAGCCTTAAGTGGCGAGAGAAAATTAAGGAGATAGGAAGGAAAAAAGCACTGCAGAGAGAGAAGCTTTTGTGTTGATTGATAAAGGGATGCTGTAGTTTTCATTCCCAGAAAGATCATTATGGTTGTTGGTAGTTAGAGAAAAAAAAATGACTTTAGCTCGTGTGTGTATCGTATTCAATGACAGAGTTATAGAAAAAGAAATTACCTTCAGTGTTGTACTACAACGAAAAAGAACACTTTTTTTTCTAAAAATATGAAGTGAAATGAAAATTTAGCTGTGGCTCCTAATGAAAAGAAATAATATTTTAAATTATAAGAATTATGTACTTCAACCTGAATTCACCGATAGTTCGTATTAGTTTCCCATTTCAAAGTGGTCAGAATAATTGAGGCGTTTTTTTATCAATTCATGAATTCTTTAAATGTTTCTTTTTTTTTTAATTAAAAACAACTTGCTATTTGTTTTCAGTTTCGACCGTAGTTGACATTATGGTTCCTTTTTCAAATTGGAATGAACCATTCACCGGCTAGACGGACGGTGGTCCACCTTCTCGAACGTCTTTTATAAAGTCCTATTAATTTTATCTACCAAATGCATAAAGACAAAAGTTAAGGTATATGACTTATGTATCTAGGTTATTTATAGTATGATATACTTGACTGTTTTAAGCGTTACATGCACAAAAAACAGTGATCTGAATACTTTCCAGGGTTGAAAACTTATTAAAAATCACTATTATGAATTTATGACCCAAAGTTATGGAGGATATATGTTTTACGCGTATGTCATGGTTTTTCCAAAAAAAAAGTTAATTAGAAAAAATATGGTTTTTAAATTTATTTCACTAACAATGTATTTTTAGCTGTTGACATCGTGTTGTTAAATGCGGTCAAAGTATAATGTAATAAAAAATCATCTCAAAATTGATGCTGAAATTGAAAAGTTCAGACATGTTTTAGTCAAAAAATTAAATTTTTCAAATTTATTTTTTGACTAAACACACAAAAAAAAACATTGTGTCACATAGACATTGTGTCACATTTTTTGTGTCACATTTGTGTCACACACAAAAAAACATTGTGTCACATTTTGTGTCACATAGTCCAAGTAGTGAAAAAAATATTTCATTGTGCCTAGACCACTTTTCATGAACTTGCTCAATACCAATACCGGCTTTTTAGCGTCTGATCAAATTATGTCCAACATGCCTCGTTAAAAGTTGATTTCTAAATACAAAATATACCACTCATCTACAGAAATAGATATGTAAAAAAAAATGAAAGAAAAAAGCCCATTTTAAATAATGCAGCTAATTATTGCATTTCCGTTTGTTAACAAATATCGTTTTTCAAAAAGGAAGAAAAATTAAAAAGTACGTCAAAATAAGTACAATTTATCAAAAAAAAAAAACTTGCTCTCTCTAGGCAAAAAAAGCTTCGGGTTTTGTCTTTCCCTATTTGTCAAAATTAAAAATAATATACATAATTATAATTTAGAAAATAAAAAAAAATAAAATGTTCTCTTAAATAATTTTCTTCAAAAAATGAAATCATTCTTTTTTTCTGTTAAAGAATAAAGCACTCTAAATTATCTCTTATTTCCCGTTGCCAAAAATAAAATAAATCAACCAAAACTTCAAAATTAAATTAATACAAATAATCTCAACAATCATTATTTCACAGTAGAGATGCACCGATAAACAAATTGGCCGATTACCGATTAATCGGTTGTTGATGATTAGCCGATTAATCGGCTGAACCGATTAATGATAAGGATGATTGTTTTTAATAACATCAATTTTTCAACAACCGTTTTTTCTCTTTTATACAATTCCGAGTTTAGAAATAGTAAATAATTTATTGCTGTGAGAAGATTTTTTTTCTATTTTCCTAATTTTCACAAAATAATTTCAATATTTAATTAAATATCTTTGAACCAATTTTCAAAAAAATGTCAATAATATTACATTAACACATTGTTAATTATGTTAATTGGACATAAAATTTTTAAAAGGGGGGGGGGAGTCTGTGGTGAGCACTCTAATTTAGGAGTACTTTTTTTTCTATTTTTCAATAAAAAAGCAATTTAATTCAAGACTTTTATTCTTTGGGAAAATTAGAGGTTATCTAAAAGCACTGCACTAATGAGAAAACTATCGACACATGAAAAATTTTGCATCATTGTTAATGTGTATATTTATTCAAAGTAGTAGGATTAATTCATTAAAAACTTTGTATATTTTCTTTTCTTTTTTTTTTTGCTCTTTATTTTGTGTTTTTTCTTACTGCTGCTGATTCTAATAAGAAAAATATTTTAAAACCGTATTTATTCAAAAAAAAAAAGAAAAAGAAAAAAAAAACGAATTGTTCACTCAGGTCGCCTAACGATCTACCATACAAATAGAATTAAAGAAAATCGCAGGGGTACGCACTTACAATAACGCAATTGGACGCACATGTATCATCTTCCATTTAAGAAGGGGTAAGTGCGAACCCTGGCTTAAACACAGACTGATTAATGTATTTAAGGGGTCTAGTACCCTTTAAGAATTCAAAAAATTGATTTTTTTGTATTTAACTTTTTTTGGAACTGGGAAATAATGGGAACATTTTAAGACAAACCCCGTAATAAAATTCCCAGTAGAACGGAAGATATAAGGAAAACAGCAAAAACCGAATGTTGCAAATCGCATTTGTTTACCATTACGATAGATGTTTAAAACCGACTTTTGAAGTTCATTTTCTCGAAACTACATTTTTACTCGTTGCGCGCAGCATTTCTCGGAAACGAATAATCTCAAGTGCACGAAACTTTATACAAGTGCTCATGTACTAATTATGCTTAATTTAATGAACCAAAATTTTTCTTGTGTTGAAACTTTTCAAATTGTAGCTATATAAAGTTTAAAAAAATGCATCAAAATTTGAATTTTGAATTTAAAAATTTTATTTTGTGGGTAAGGAGTATTTAATCAATCTAATTCTTCGTCATTTCAAACATACATTATTTTTCTACTCTAGAAAAAAAAATTAAGTGGATATCTTATTTTACAAAAGAGTAATGCTGCACGCAGTATATTTTAAATTATCGGCAAACAGAAAATTTCCCTTTATTAAAATAATTGCTTAAAAACTTCAAAAACACCCATAACTTACATTTTGGAATCGAAAAGAATAATCGAGTTGAATTCATATTTGGTTAAAATTTCATGAAATTAAAACTAATAGATCTTGAAACAAGTCACTTTTAAGTTAACCAATTTTTCGACATATTTTCTTCACCGAAAGGGTACTAGACCCCTTAACCAAAATAAACTATGTAGACTATGAGTGATTATTACTAAATAAAAACAACTTACATTTGCTCACTTGGTCTTATTAAAAGGACAGAGGAAGAATCACAGACACAACTCTCTCAATCTTCAAATCAAAGTTGTTCGCAAGACACGTGGAATATCACGGATTGCGTTTCATCCATGCAAGCAAGTGCTGATCTCTAGTATTAGGAATTATCCCAAGGCAACTACCTAACATATTTAATATGTGCCATAAGTTTTTTACTGCTCATATTCACATAATTTAAGGTGGACGCACTTACCCCGCTAGGTAGGGAAAGTGCGTACCTTAGAATAAATGTCATAAACCAGGTCACAAAACTTATGCTTATGGTTTATTTGACATATTATATGCTTAAAAATCTTAGTAAAGAATCTGGAAAGAAAACTAAAAAAAATTGTAAGTGTACAAGATTTTTCAACAGAGCAGCATCCTTGAGAACATAAACTTTAAAAAAAAGGGTACGCACTTACCAGAACTCACCCTATTTTGATTTTCACTAATAACTTTTATATATTTCTTAAACCAAAAATCGTGAACGTATTCAAAATCAGTACAATCGTAGCTTTTTCATAGCTTTTTCGAACAAAGTTTGAAACAAATCCGCTTTTAACCCATTAATGCCTGACATTTTTTTTTTCAACGATACTTTGTATACTGGTTACAAATAGTGTTTAATGGATAGGAAAAATAATGAAAGAAATATCATGTAAAAATTAAATTTTTTATTTAAGAAAGAAAAATCGTCCCTAAAAAGGGACGCTAGGCACCAGAGGGTACATACTTTTTTACCAAATTTTTTTTTCTGCCTACGATGTAATGTTGAAAATGACAGTTTATAAGAAGAAATAAAAGCAGCAATTAACATAAACTGGGAAGTAGATTCAGAGAACAAGGAAATATTGGTGTTGTTGAGTATGAAAGTCAGCAAAGCATTTGTTCTGCAAACCTACGTATTTCATTTGCTGCATTCCGATAAGCTCTTTTACTTCAATGGGCGCATCTTACCTGAGTCTTATTTAAAGCAATATAACAACTAGCATAATACCTAACTCAATCCGGTACTCTTGAGCTCAATGCGTACAGCAGCTTCTAAAATAAAAATGAAGAGCGGCTACCACCATTTTTTAGAGTGAATCAAAAACCGGTAGTTCCCGATATTTGATGCATGGGATCTTTTTCCTTATGCAACGATTGTACTGAGCAACCATATATATTTGGTTCATCAATTTCAATTACTTTCTTTTCGCTGTTGGACAATCGCTTAGCCTTTACAATAGGATGAACTCCATGAAGATTCGATGCAATAGTTATGACATTGCTATTATTCCACCGAACCAACGTAATATTATTTTACCTGTCATCGACATTTATTCAAAACTTCCTCTCTTTTCTTTTTTGAACAACGTAACTTTAGTTCATGAGCATTTTTTAATCCGATTCTTGCACAAAACCTTTCTGAGACAAATAATCACGTAGGAACGCAAGAGAAGTAAATAAATTGTCACAGTAGAGATCAAAATTGGCATTCTCAGGGAATTCTGAAATTAAATCTGCAACCCCCCCCCCCCTTTTCCAAACAACAGACACATATGCAATCCTTGAATTCTTCATCAAGGTGAAATGCTAAGCTTCTGAAACAGCTTAGGGCTTCTTCAACAGTCAGACTAAACAATAATAGACACCTAAATACATAATGGAAAAGTAATTAAATACAACGAATAATTAGTGTTTTAAAGAACTACATTTTTGAAATAGCTTTCTTTCAAAATTTACCTTGAGTATTTTTTGTAATTAAAAAAAAGAGAAAATATTTGAGAACGTTGCATAATTAAGTTTATATATTAATTAATTTAATTTAATTAGATTTTTAAAATAAAATAAGTTTTAAAAATGGGTATTATTATCTGTTTTTCAGTCTAAAAACATTTACTAACTTCTTTTGATATAAATTATAGATTCTAAGTAAGAAACCAGCAACGGTTAAACAATGCAGCCTTTGGTGCCTAGCGTCCCTTTTTAGGGACGTTCTTAAATTGCTATAAAATCCTAAAAAAAATTTAAATTTACAAAATTGCAAAAAAAGGTAAACTAAAACATCGATCAAAGTAGCACATATATCAAACACAGATAGATTAACTTATTAATAACTTTAAAAACTTAGCTTTTTGCTCTTGAGATTGTGAGCGATGTAATTTTTGATAAAGATCATAATCAAATGGCTACAGATCACCCTTTACAGCGGTTATGTGCCGAAATCTGTTAATACAGAATTGAAGCAATACCAAAGTAATAATTGAACACAATTATTTGGTTGAAATGTTCATTTTTGGACAATTCAGACTCACTTTTTGGACCGTCCCTAAAAAGGGACGCTAGGCATTAATGGGTTAAGTTCGGGAACTATATTGGCGTTAAGTTTCCCCTCAGGAGCTAATGGTAAAGTTTTTTGATGTGTTAAAAATTGCGAGAAAAATTTTTCAAATCAAAAGTAAAATAGGAAGGGGGGATGAAGTGAGCTTTCAACCAAAAAATAGTTGGTTCAAACTGGATTATTTTCTCATAGTTATTAGGAGGAGCAGCCTTGACATACTGAAAGATAAGCCGATTGACACTTATTCTCTCTATCTCAAAACTGTACTTTACATTTTTTTAATTTTTGATACTGTCGTCCCCGCTTAATTGGGTAACGGATAAACGAATACCCCGCTTATACGAATAAAATATCTCAGAACCGATGCCATAGACGTAATGTTAAAGATCCCGCTTAATCGAATACTCCGTTTAATTGAATAATATTTCTTGGAACCGACAGTATTCGTTTAAGCGGGGCCAACAGTATTTATTTTATTAGTCACGACTAGTTCACTTTTCAGCTGCGTTTTGTTTTCAGTGATATTTTAAATATTTTAAAATTATGTCTTTTATTTATTCATTTACTTTTACGGGAAAGTGGGCAGAAAAATAAGTCGATCAATACTAAAAAGTGCGTGTGTACAATGATTTAAATAACTTGCATTTGGTCTAGTTTAAATTTTTTTATCTTTAATCCTCAAAAATATATTCATATATTTAATATCTCTTTATTCCATTAGCTTATTTCTGTCAGCTAGTTTGTTTTGAATAATTTTCATTTATTTTAAAACTAATATTTCGAGAGAGATATTCTGAAGTTTTCTTCATGTATGTATTTAATCATCAATTCTTTTTAACTGTTACTATTTGTTTTAGCATTGCGGAAATGAAAGTTAAGCAATAATGATAATCTTAAAAAACAATCTTTAAACAAAAGAAAAGTTTTTTCTACTAATTTTAGAAGCTGGTTTTTTTAATCACTTGCAGCTCAGCAATTATTTAATTATTCTGGTTTCTTTCAGCTAATTTGCGTGGTTTATTTTTATTTCGTCAAAAGATTATGTTGAGAATGATATGTACAGTTTCGTTTCCTTACCTCCGTATATGTATTTTATGAGCAAAGTTAAGCATCATAAACACAATAGTTTTAATGATAGTTATTTACTTTTCCATGGTTAGAAATATAAAAAAAAAAAAATCCTTTTAAAATCAGATGTGTCTCTACTATTTTCGGAAATATTTTCTAAACACTCATAGCTGAACAATTATTTAATTATTTCAGTTCGTTTCAGCTAATTACTTGCATCTGTTTCTGTTTCTTTAGTAATGAATATATATGGAGTTAGAGAAAAATGAATTGACCTATTTCTGTATTTTATGATCAAAGCTAACTCGCATAAACGAACCAATTGTATCTAAAAATTTCATTTTATCAAGCACAGAAAAAAGTAAAATAACTACGATTTTCATAAGCGATTCCTTTTACAAAAAAAAATGTCTCCTATTTTTAGAAATATTTTCTAAACACTCGTAGTCTGACAATTATTTTATCAGTTAAGTTTTTTATCGTAGTTTATTTTTATTTCGGTAAGGAAAAGGTTAGGAAAAGGTTAGTAGCGATATGTGACTTCCTTTTTTATTAGCCTACTTTCCCGTTAAAAATAAAAGAAAGACGAAAAAAGTATTAAAAGTAGCTTAATGCATCTAAAAAATATCGCCAAGTCCAAAAAAAAATCGCCAAGTCCAAAAAATATCGCCAAGTTAAAAAAATAAAGAGGTAAAATGAATATCGAAAAATTAAAAATTTGAAAGTAGGGTATTGAGATGGGGAATTTGTGTGTCGGTCTGTCGGTCGGTCGGTCGGTCTGTCGGTCTGTCTGTCCCCCTCTAATAACTTTTGAATGAACATTCCGATTTAGACAAACTTTTTTTTGTTGGAAAGATCTCGGCGAGTACAGCTCATTCCCATATTTGACTTTTTGATTTGAACAATTTTTGGTTCAACTTTGAGCCGTTCAAATAACCAGTCCCGCGATACTAACTTTTGAATGAACAGTCCGATTTGAACAAACTTTTTTTTTGCTCATAAGATCTTTTCAAAGATACTTCACTCCCGTATCTACGTTTTTGATTTGAACAATTTTTCGTTCAACATTGAACCGTTCAAACAAGCTCTCACCCCTAATAACTTTTGAGTGAACAGTCCGATTTAAACAAACTTTTTTTTGTTCGAAAGATATCGGCAAGGATACCTCATTACCGTATTTAAATTTTCAATTTGAACATTTTTTCGTTCAACATTGAACCGTTCAAGCAACCTTTCTCCACCTAATAACTTTCAAGTGAACCGTCTGAATTGAATAAACTTTTTTTGTTCGAAAGATCTCGGAGAGACTCGTTCCCATATTTAACTTTTCAATTTGAACCATTTTTCGTTCAATGATGAACCGTTCAGAAAAATTTTTAACATGAGCGCCTACTGGGAAATTTAAATTGAATGTTGATTCTAAACTTAAAGGCGGATTTCCTTCAAACTAACTTTGTAAGAAAACAGTTTTGATAAAAAATGTATGTTAAATACTTTTCTGAAAAATCCTCTGTGAGGACTCTGATTCCGACTCCGACTCCGTAAACATAGCGGAAATGCAAGCTCAGAAAAAAATGACTAACTGGGCAGACGATTTTTGTTTATTTATTCATTTTTTTGTTTAATTTATTATTATTATTTTTATATATTTATTTTTTTTTTGGCAGACGATATTTTTTTTGATTACAAAAATTGTTCATTCACGAGAGCATTTTATTAACGAGATATTTTATTAACGAACGAGGTTTTTTTTCTTTCTTCGATAAAATGTGTTTTGATGTTCTTTGTACTTTTATTTTATTTTTTATTTTTTTTTTCATTTGAAAACGATTGTGAAATTTTTCTACGGAAGAACTATAGCAGTTACATTCTTTGAAAGGTGCGACAAAACTTTATTTACTCGTTTATTTACTTTTTACGTGTCCTGATCATCTGATGAGAGGGGTATATTTTGCTTTTAGAAATCAGCTTTAAGTGTTATAAAGGTGTGTTTGACATAATTTTCAGTTTCAGATATTCAAGAGAATATTGATTAGATGCTAAATTGCCGATGTCGATGTACGGGAAAGTAGGCTCGTTTAGTTCTTGACAGAACTTCTTGTATATTTCTGCATTTTAAGAACAAAGTTAAGCTTCATAAATTATCATGCTAAAAAATAAAAGCAAAGCAACACTGACATTCATTAAAAAAATCCTTTTTTAAAACAGAGATTTACTACTTCCCTTTCCTCTTAAATCTTTTCTAGATACTCGTAGCTCAACAATTTTATTATTATTTAAGTTTACTGAATATAATGTATTGTAGAATATTTAATTTCTTAAATAATGAATATTAATTACAACAGGTGTCCTTTTTCTCTATATTTTTGCATTTTTTCATCAAAGTTAAGCATCATTGACTAATTTTAATACAACATTTCGTTTTATCATACTTATAAATAGAAGTAAAACAATGATAATCACAAAAAAAAAGTCTTTTTACAATCGAAGATGTTTCCACTATTTTAGGAAGCGTTTTCTAGACACCCGTAGCACAAAAATCTTCCAGTATTTTTAGTTATTCAAATTAATTTATTGAAATTTCTCCTTTGTTTTAGAAATTATGAATGCTAATAGTAAAAGGTAATTTGATTCGTTTCAATATTTCTGTGTTTTGTGATCGAAGTTCAAAATGATAAATGAACTAATTTTAATTTAAAAAATATAATTTTATCACCTTAAAAATAAAAGTAAAACAATAATATTGTTTGCGAAGAAAAAGCTCAAACAGTTGTCTCTAATATTTTTGGAATGTTTTCCAGTCACTCGTAAATCAATAGTAACTATATTTAATTTAATTTAATTTTATTTTATTTTATTTTAGCTAATGTACTGGATTTTTTTTTATTACTTCAATAATGAGAATATTATTAGCGATAGGTGAATATATTTTTCTAATTTTTTTTTTAATTTTATGACACAAGTTACCCTAGCAGCATCATCTCATCGGCCGATGATCGGCCATTCAGATGATCCAATATGTCTCATCGGCCGAGCAGAATCCGAGCAGCAAAAACCGATGAGAATACGATGAGATTTGGAGCAATTTACGAGCAGAACAGTCCCGTGCCGAGGAATTTCATCGGGAAACTTGATCGGAAGGATATTGTTTTCCGATGGAATATAGCTCATCTTATTTTCATCGGGAAAGTTGATCGGAAGGATATCGCTTTCCGATGAAAAGTAGCTCATCGAAAACCGTGCTCTGATACTGATCGGAACGATGTCATCGTGCGTTACAGGATCAGTTTACGAGGAGTTTGTTGATCGGCCGAGCAAAATCCGATGAGTTGATGCTACTTGGGTAAGCGTTATAAATTAACCAATTTTAATATAAAAAACAATGCGTCTTATAATAATTAAAGATATAAGAAACACAATAAGGTCGTTCTCAGAGAAATGCCTCGTACAACCGTCTCTACTGTTTTTTGAAATATTTTCCTACCACTCGTACCTCAACAATTACTTCGTTTTTAGTTAATTTAGCCTTTGTATTGCAGTTTGTTTTTATTACTTCCATAATGAATGTAAGTAGCAATACTGTCTAACATTTTTTCGCGAAACCTCCGTAGAATCTGCGCACGCGCCAAGTCTCTTCAGACTGTCTCGAAATAGGGGGGAAATGCAATGAGGAAGTAGCAAGCGAGCAAAAACTGAAGGCATCGGGAAGTGCGTATCCTAAACTTATCTCCCCTTTTTCAAACAGAAGCATCCGTGGCTGCCAGGCGCGCAATACGCAAACAGACAATAGGTGACTATATTTTTCTGTGTTTTTGTGTTTTAACATTAAAATTAAGTATCATTCATTAAAAAATTAATTAATAATGGTATCCATCCAAGGGAAATAAATAATAATGATAATAATGATGTTCACAAGCATTACCCACGAGCAAACGGCTCTGCTATTTGCGGAAACCCCATTTCTCGAAACATTCGTAGCTCAACAATTACTTTTTTAGTTTATTTCAGGTATTGTACTGTAGTTTGCTTTTATTATTACAAAAATGAATATTATTAGTGATAGATGAATATATTTTTCCATTTTGCTGTATTTTATGATGTAAGACAAGCATCATAAATTAAAAAAGTAAAACAATAATGATGTTCACAAATAGTATCCACGTGAAAACGGCTCAACTATTTTCCTAATTATTTCTCTAAACATCCGTAGCTCAACAATTTCTTTTTTAGTTTGCTTCAGCTAGTGTATTGTAGTTTGCTTTTACTGCATACTCCAGTAATGAATATTAGTAACGATAGAAGAATAAATTTCTCCATTTTTCTGCATTTTATAATTAAAGCTAAGTATATCATAAATTAGTAAATAGAACAACAATGATATTCACAAAAATAATTCACGTGCAAACGTCTCTACTATTTTCAGACATTTCTCAAACACTCGCATTGCTCAACAAACCATCACCGCATCTGAAGCGTATCAAACACCAAATTAGTATCACTGACCTAAACACTTGAGACTGTCTCATCCATAAGGATGACTCCCGGACGTTTTTGTCACCAACGTCTTGAAAGGACGTGGAGTCATCCTGGGGAAAGTAGTCGATGACAGGGTGTTTTAGTTCCTTGATGGATCACTGGTCTGCGCTGAAGGAAGCGATGCATCAATTTCCAAGTCTCTGATGGATCCGTATCATCGGATCATTCACTTGGATCTGATTTAAATATCTGCCGTGGATCAGGGATGTTTAGTTAACGTGACGAATTCTTTTCTGAGGTATTTGGAGAGAGAAAGTGTGAAAGAAAAGATTGCGTGTGTGATAAATCATGTGTAATGCAGACGTCGAAGAGTATCTTTACTGCAAAGTTTCGTCTTGGTGGACATGATATTCAACTTTATTTTGCATGTTTTTTTCGTTATATTAGCAAATGAGATACTGTTAACTCGTTTTACTGTGTTACCATTTAACTGGCAAGTCCGTAATATTCTCGCAACCGTCCATTCTAAATGCATGCTTCCGATTACAAAAATACTTAAGATTTAGTTTTAAGATAATAAAAACTAAATAAAGAAATTAGTTATTGTTGCTGTTTTGTATCATCTAGGTCTGCACTGAAAGAAGTGATGCATCAATTTTCAAGTCTCTGATGAATCCGTATCATTGGATCTGATTTAACTATCTGCCGTGGATCAGAGATGTTTAGTTAGCGTGACGAATTCTTTTCTGAGGTATTTGGAGAGAGAGAGAGAGAGAGTGTGAAAGAAAAGATTGCGTGTGTGATAAATCATGTATAATGCAGACGTCGAAGATGTATCTTTACCGCAAAGTTTTGTTTTGGTGGACATGATGTTCGATTTTATTCCGCATGTTTTTTGTGATATAATTTCGTGAGATATTCAGCATGTTACCTTTTAACCTGAAAGTTCCCTATTTTTGCAACCGTTCGTTCTAGAGGCATACTTCCGATTGCAAAAATGCTCAAAATAAGATTTAGATTTAAGATAATAAAAGTTAAATAAAAAATGTAGTTGTTATTGCTGTCTTGTAGCATCTAGGTTTGCGTTGAAGGAAGCGATGCATCAGTTTCCGAGTCTCTGATGGATCCGTATCATCGGATCCTTCACTTGGATCTGATTTAAATATCTGCAGTGGATCAGGGATGTTTAGTTAACGCGACGAATTCTTTTCTGCGGTATTTGGAGAGAGAAAGAGTGTGAAAGAGAAAAGTTTGCGTGTGGTGTAAATTATGCGTAATGCAGACGTCGAAGATTTTTCCTTGCCACGAAAGTTTCTTGTTGGTGGACATGATTTCGGCTTTATTTTACATGTTTATTTTTTGTTTTGTTAGTAAATCAGATATATGGTTTCCTCGTTTTACAATGTTTCCGTTTAACCAGAAAGTCTTTTATTTTTCCAACTGTCAATTCTAGATGCATACTTCCGACTGCAAATATTCTCAAAATAAGATGCAGATTTAAGATAGTAAAAGTTAAATCAAAAATTTAGTTGTTGTTGTCTTGTACCATATAGGTCTGTGCTGAATGAAGCAATGCAGCAACTTCCGAGTCTCTGATGGATCCGTATCATCGGATCCTTCACTTGGATCTGATTTAAATATCTGTCGAGAATCAGGGATGTTTACTTAACGTGACGAATTCTTTTCTGAGGTATTCGGAGAGAGAGAGAGGGAGTGTGTATAAAAGAAAAAATTGCGTGTGTGTGATAAATCGTGTTTAATAAAAAAACGTCGCAAATGTATGTTTGCTGCAAAGTTTCGTCTTGGTGGACATGATGTTTGATTTTATTATGCATGTTTTTCGTGATATAATCACACGAGATATAAAGCGTGTTCCCGTTTAACTTGCAATTCCCCTATTTTTGCAACCGTTCGTTCTAGATGTACTTCACATCAAATGAATACGCGAACAAACTAACAAATGAATTACTAATGAGAAAAAACGAATGGATAAATAAACATATAAATTAATTAATATATGATGAAAATAAATCAGTGAATAAAATAAAGAATTAATACAAAAAAATAAGTGCATTAATAATTAAACGGATGAATAATTAATGAATGAAGAAATACGTACGTGACCCAGCTAAATATAATCGGCAGAGTGAGGAAAAAGAAAATTTTTGAAGTTTTTTTAAACATTTCTGCAAGTTTTCAGAATCCAGAAAAAATCTGCATTTTGTCTTCAATATAATCTGCAGAAAATCCACATTTTTTTTTTTTCAGTTTCTCTAAATATTTTGCAGGTTCTTTGAAGATTGTTCCAGATATGCTTACACTTTTTGCCAATTTTTAAAAACATTTCGGCATTTTTTTTTGCTGGGGATTTGGTAAATGAATGCATAAGCAAGCGAAATGAACTATTTCACTTTGTCCTATCCACTTTACAGCGCGTGCACTTGAGAAATTATATCGAATATTAAAAATCAATAAAGACTGCACTGGACATCAGTATTTGTCAATTAATAGTGAAAATAATAACTATAAAAATTTCATTTTATGATAACAAGAAATATTTTTGAGAAACCACGAATATTACGAAAAAAGATATCAAATTTTAAAAATGACTTTCATAATTTGTTTCATTGATCTTTGAAGCTATTTATTTTTTGACAGAAGTCAACTACATGTCCAGGAAGTTAATTAAAATATTACTAGATAGATGGCGCTACAAACTGAAAATATTTTACCATTTCACTATACCACACTATTTCACTTTGCCCCACATTTCCCTACATTTCGTAATTGCATGCAATGACTTTTGCGTCAATAAAAATTTTAATAGAAAATAAATACCATGCTTATATTGCAACAATGCGTGAATTCTCTACCATGCAAATCAAAAGCAAAACACCCTTTGTTATGGCTGATAGGTATTTTTCGACACGTTTACAAGCTCATGTCCTAGACTACAACCTCTGCAAATAAAAATCTCCAAACTGATAACACATTATCAGAAACCTACAAAAAATCTTTCATACATGTAATCGAAATCGATTATTTTCGTCACTTTTTGTCGGCGTTTGTGTAAACTTGCTCTTCGCTCCAGGTTGAAGTTTATTGTAAACAAGTGACACACGGGTGTGAAGAGGCTGAGCGTGGACTCTAAATGTGGAGAGTTATGGCTGAAACTGCGACACCACTATTTTCGTTGATGTTATTTCAACAACGGATGTCCAAATCCCAAGTATTAATACTGAAAATAATAATTACAAAAATTTTATTTTATAATAACAAGAAATATTTTTTAAAAGATACGAATATTACAAAAAAAAAAAAAAAAAGGATCAAATTTTAAAAATGACTTGCATAATTTTTTTCATTGATTTTTGAAGCTTTATATTACAAAAAATTTTTAAAAAATAATATTTATTTTGTAATGCAAAAATTTTATTTTATAATATTTTATTTCACTTAATAAATTTTATTTTATAATAAGTATGGTGTCGTGAAAACTGTTGCCTTTGTGCAGAATTTGAATAATTGTGTGTTTTGACGAATGTAATAAAATTCAAAAAAGTACCGTATAAAAAATTCTTTCAACATTAACTTAGTTTACAAAAGGGATTAAAATATTTTATAAATTTATAAATGTGTAGAATCAGACTAGGTGTTTTTTTTTTTTTTTGAAAAGAAAATGTTAAAATTGAAAAAAAAAAGTCAAAATGATATTTTAAAATCTGTTTCGAATGTTTTGAAAATTTAGAAGTAGTTTTTAATGTTTTTTATTGCATTTGGAGGAAGATAATCTTACGCTGTTTCCAAAAATCGTACCCTTTAGCTTATAAGAATTTGCAATACCTATAAGCATGCTTACGCATTCCTTTCTTCTTTTATACTTATCGTATAAATACGTTTCTTTTGCTTGTCTTCAATTAATATTTTATTTCTTTTAATCGTTAAAAAGACAAAAGGAAATTATTTTTAAATGCACATTTGCAATTCAAATAAACTATAAGAGGCTTTGGATAATGGTGACAGAAAGAAGTAAAAACAAGACCGACAGCAGCCTTTTCTGCGTAAAACTGAAATTTTTTTACCTCTTTGGCTAATTCCTGAAATCACCGCAAGGTGGCGTGTTTAAATTAAATCACCGAGACGATGAACTTTTAAACGTAGTAACGCTTCGTTGATTTTCATCACATACTATGTTCTCATATGCAAAAGTATGTTAGTTGAAAAAGATGATTTTTTTCGTTGATTCTGTACCACAAAGTCAGAACGCCGTAAGTCCAAAAATGGCGATCTCAACAGGCGCATTTATTAGCGCATTGTATCTAGAATACTATTTGGTATCGACTTATGAGAATGTTATTCGATGAAATAAATTTTTCACTATCATTTAGCAGCATTAAAAGAGCACGAGTCTCATCTTGGCATGCATCTGTCAACCGCTTTCGCTCTCTCCTAAAAAGGTCTGAAAATTAACTTGGGTTTAGTTTAGTTCTGAGATGCAGAATTAGAAAATGTAATAATAAATTGCACATATAACAGTTTCATTCAACAGAATTATGTGCGTAATTTAGTAATCTTTTCTCTATTGAAGTCCAAAAAATTTCGAAAAATGATGCTAATTACGTTAAAAATTAAATAAACAGCTTGGACATTACACACCAAATGCATTATAAACTAGTCTTTAAAAATCAACTCCTCACTTGTACACTGAGCAAAAATACTGCAATGTCGGCCAAATAACTATTTTTTTTCCCCGCCAAGGGGCAGTTCTTAGCCCATTGAAACCCCCGGAAGTTGGCTTCTCCAAATGTTTGCAGTGCGCTTATGAGGAACACGACAGCAGGGCTCGATCTCACGGCCGAACTATCAGGAACCAATCACAGCACCGCAGGTGTTGTATTTCGGTAAATTTAGAAGCAGTGGATTTATTTCTTTTCTTTTTTTTCCCTCTTTTATCATGGAACATTTTATATGTTATGAAAGAAATAGAGTGAAATAAAAATGTCTTTCGATGACATAAATAATTTTTAGTGTGAGGTAGAGGAGTAAGTGTGGTATAATACGAAACAAAACAAAAAAGCTAAGAGAAATCAGAATAAACTCTTAAATGAAATACGTTTAAAATTTTATTTAAATTTTTGAGGCACTAAACCTTGCCGTACGTGCATCAAACTTACATAATGTATTTCAATGACTGAGTTTAATCCTGACATTCATTCAGATAGTGATGCTTTAAAATAAAAGGCGTATGCAATATTGTTTTTTACAGGCCATATTTTGTAATTTTCTCTTATGCAGCATTATATTTCATTAAGTTGAATTCAAAATGCCACTTTTACTGAGTACAAAAGTTTGTTTATGTACCTTGATTCAATTTATAGGTTATTAAATTTAATCTATCGTTTCATTGATTCGGACGTTGGTTCCCATATTAGGGAGAATTAATAAGGTTGTAGTACTGTATTTAGACACAGTACAGACTGATATATATATATATATATATATATATATATATATATATATATATATATATATATATATATATATATATATATATATATATATATATATATATATATATATATATATATATATATATGTATGTGTGTGTGTGTGTTATTTCAAACTATTAAATATTTCATTTTTAATTTTCTTTTTATGCTTATATGTACACATAATGTACATTTTTCAGTTTTCACAAAAAGAGAAGGGACTAAATTTAAAAAAAAAAAAAAAAACTAAACACTCATGTAATGTTTTTATACAAAAGACGATATGCATCAAAGAGGGGGGGGGGAGTAAATAGATCGAAATGAAAAGCCTTTCCTGCAGTGCGGTCGGATAATTAGGAGGTCTATTGCCTATATAGGCCATTAGCGACACGTGCCTTTTGCCCTTCGCGGCTTTTCACAGCGCATCCCTGCGGAAGTCGGTTCTTGGATGACGGGCCGAAGGGATGGGGAGAATCTGATTCACCCCGAAAAGGAGTGGAGGACGATGGAATGAAACGGGGTTCCGGTGGAGAGCAGTAATTCAAGTCTAAAATTACCTGGAACGGATGGGATGTTTAATGTGGCTTTTGAATGCAAAAATGGTGCGCAACGTGAGAAGCAGTCTAGACAAGTCTGCGTTCTAAAACGGCTATGGAGAGCCTTGATCTTCGATCGTTATGAAACTGCGATAATATTTGCTGAAATAGTCAGTAACAATTAATGCAATAACAACTATGATAAAACTAACGACAACAGAATAATAATGACAACGATAAATACAATGAATAATAACATCAATAATGGCAACAACGATAATAACAGTAATAACGTCAACAGAAAAGATATTAATGATAAACAACAACGATTTATAACAACAATGATAATACAATATCTTTCAGCGATGCAGAAAAGGGTTTTTTTACATGGCATGTGCAAATACGCTATCGTGTTTTTTTTAGAGAAGTGGAATATCTGAGAATAATAAAAACCATAATTCCAATCATTCATAGAAAAACTATAGATGACCGGATATGGCGTTTAGTAAGGTTTGCAGAATGCAAAAATGGTACACAACTTGAGAGGCAGTCTAGAAAAGTCTGCCTTCTAAAGTAGCTTGAGAGAGTTTGTTTTTGCTTGTTAATAACTAAGCTGTAGTCATTTTTGCTGTAATAAGCAATAATGATTGCTACAGCAACAATGATAAATAATGAAGATAACAACGATAATTACGATAATAATAGCAATAAAAATAATATCCAGAGATGCAGATTAGGTTTATCACAAGGCATGGAAAACTCCTTAGTGTTTTGCAAAGTAGAGAAATGCTTAGCTAAGTTTTATCTAAACTACAAAACGTGAAAGAAAGCCCAATTTTTGCTCATACTGATTTTATTTGCTCATACTCATGTCCGTATAATAGAAAAGTTAAACGTTATATAGATTTGGTTAGAGAAAAACATGATCAAAACTTTGAAAACTAATATTCATGAATTGAGCTAAAATGATAATATATTATAAAAATAAATAAAAAAATTAAAAATTAGCTGAAATTTTGAGAAATATAATGGCTTTCACATAAAATGACCTTGTTAGCACAACTCGAACATAAAAAGAACTTCGTATAAAAAATATAAAACTTAAAATTTTTTATTCAATTAGAGAGAAGATATTGGTGTTCGAAAATTTTCATAGCAATTTTATAAACTAGATAATTCATGCTCTATTTTTATCTCTCTCTCTATCCCTCTCTCGCTTTCTCTCTCTCCTTCCTTCTCATTTTATCTGGTCTTAGGTATCTTTAAATCGGAATGCTTTTTCCTCTCTCTATTACTCTTTAGATGTTTAAGTATTATGATCAAAAATTTAGCCGGCCACCTCGTCTAGTAGTCAGCGACGTCTGACCGTGATGCGGTGGCCCCGGGTTCGAGTCCCGGCTGGGGCATGGGCGTACTTTCTCTCTCTCATGTCATTGTCCTTTCTGTGAGTGTGAAAGTGAGTTATGAATGAATGCCTACCCTATGAACGGGTCCTTATGGCATATGTGTTGAGCATAAAATCGGTCTTCCACCTAAAATGGTGCTCTTAAAAAAACGGAAGCCGTATCATTTCCCCATCCTTCATGGACCTGGTCTAGCTCTGCTGACCAACGGTAATAACAACATCAAAAAATTAATATAATCAAAATATTGGGGTTTTCATTTCGTTTCAAATATTAAAATCCCATAAGTTTTCTTTAAAAATATTTTCAGTTATACCTAGAAGTACTGAATACGTATCATTAAAAAAAAGAGGGAGTGTAGTAAAAGCCAGTAACGATAAACCAACAGGTTTTAGTTAGGGCAAAGAATTCAGACGTTTACCTCGTGAAAAAAAGAAAAGAAAAACTTGATTCAAATATCTTGGCCTTTTTATTCAAGAAAAAAAAACTTTTTTTTACGCAAATGTTTTACAGCTGTTTTAATTTAACCCTTTTTTGTGCCTTTAAGGGGAAAAAACTATTGTTTTTCTAAATAGCGTTACAAAAAATGAAGCTTCTTATGCTGATTTTAATCGTAAATTATTTGCTCTAACTCATCCGATATACAAACTAAGTCCTGAGGATTACTTGAAGATTATGTTCCTACTTCGTTTGGTTTTAAGCGGGAAAATTTATTCTAAACATCACTTCGCTTTTCCCTCAGTAATTGTGGCTCAATTTGATTAAGAAAGTAATCACTGCAACGTGATCGGAAATTTCATGACAAAACACCCCGTCTTCATTTTCATTAAGATATTGAATATTATAACTAAAATAAATATAAATTCCCATGCAGTGTCATTCGAACCTTTACTGAATTTTGTTAATAGTATTCTTTTTAAGAAAACGCTATCAGTATCATTAAAGTAATCCATGGAAACTATATTATTGTTACATTTTTACGTAGCCGAGAAGTTGCAAATGAATTTTCTAAACAATTACATAAATCTGAAGTTGAACTCTTCATGAAGGAGGCTGGAAGGATAACATGCCCCTTCCCAATTTATTTCGTTATTCGTTTTTCTTAATGGTACATCACAATATTGTGCATTTTAATACCTTGGAAATGTCGATTCATTGTAGTAAAAGACAGATTACAGTGTAAGCCTGATTTTACGTTACCCTTTTTGTACATTATCCCGCTTCCAACGTCATTTTCTATTGGTCTCGGAAAAAGGCTGTACTGATAATGCCAAAAAAATACCGGATTTTACGTTATTCTTTTTCAAAAAGTCCGCTTACGTTTTTCTACTAACAGATAAAAATCTTGTTTCGTCATATTTTTTTTCTTAAAAAAATGGTTTCATAGCTGTTTAATACGCACTGGCAATCTTTTTTTTTTTTGCTTTACAGTCCTAGGTCAGAGAAACTTCCTGCGACCATCTAATCCTTTCTTCCTTTACAACTGAAAGATCGGGCAATAAATAGTGACCTTCAGAGCATGAAATTTTGCATATTTTTTTTAACCTAAAGTAGATTTAAAACTTAATAATTCTAAACAAGAAACTATTTCATGTGTTACCAGCTACAAAACGTGTTCAAACCACTGAAAATAAGTTCGAAGTTCTCAAAATATCGTTTAGTATTTTACAAAAAAATTCGAAAGGTGTAGCGCTGTTATAAATTATTGCATTACTTTTTGCAAATGAGAGACGGGGAAAATTGAAAGCACGCACAATAAATGATGACACAGGAACAGGACAATTTTCGTATCTTTCTTTTTAACCAAAAAGTAGAATTAAAACAATTTAAAACTCAAAGAAGAAAAAAACCTAAATTTCAATGGCTACTAGTAACTAAGTATTCAACCCAAAGAAAATGGACTCAGATCTCCCAAAATGTCGTTTGATATTTCACAAAAAATGATGACCACAGGAACAGGACAATTTTCGTACCTTTCTTTTTAACCAAAAAGTAGAATTAAAACAATTTAAAACTCAAAAAAAAAAAAAAAATCCTAAATTTCAATGGCTACTAGTAACAATAAGTGTCCAAACCAAAGAAAATGAACTCAGAGCTCCCAAAATGTCGTTTAATATTTCACAAAGAAAAAAAAAACCCTAATTTTTGAAAGGCAATACTGTTATGAATCATTGCATTATTTTTTGCAAATGAGGGTCGGGAAAAATTGAAAGCTTACGCAATGAATGATGACCACCGGAGCAGGAAAAATCAGGAACACTCTCACTTCCTGGCATTTCATGGTCCCCTTCTTCAACATCCGGCTTATAGTTTGCCTCCGGCTGGGTGTAAGTAAATTTCTTCCACCATCAAACGTTATATATCCACTATATATTAAAAACAAGAAGTTCTGTCAAGAACTAAACGAGCCTACTTTCCCGTACATCGACATCGGCATTCTCGCATCTGATCATTATTCTCTTGATTATCTGAGACTGAAAATTATGTCAAACATACCTTTTTAGCACTTAAAGCTGATTTCTAAAAGCAAAATATACCCCTCTCATCAGATGAAATAGAGACATAAAAAGTAAATAAATGAATAAATAAAGTTTTGTCGCACCTTTTAAAGAATGTAACTGTTACAGTTCTTCCGTAGAAAAATTCCTCAATCGTTTTCAAAAAAAAAAAAAAAAATTAAAAGTACAAAGTACATCAAAACACATTTTATCAAAGAAAGGAAAAAAAACTCGTCCGTCGATAAAATGTCTCGATTTTCACTTTTAAACTGTTGCCAATTGTTAAATTTAAATAAAGAATAAAATGCCCTCGTGAATGAAACACTTTTGTTACAAAAAAAATCGTCTGCCAAAAAAAAAATAATAGTAATAAATAAAATAACACAAATGAATAAATAAACAAAAAATCGTCTGCACATTCAGTCATTTTTTTCTGAGTCTGCATTTCCGCCATGTTTGTGGAGTCGGAGTCGGAATCAGAGTCCTCACAGAAGATTATTCAGAAAAGTACTTTACAAACATTATTTATCAAAACCATTTTTTTACAAAGTTAGTTTGAAGGAAATACGACTTTAAGTTCCAGGATCAACATTCAACTTAAATTCCCCGTAGGCGCTAATGTTAAATTTTTTTCTGAACGGTTCAATATTGAACGAAAAATGGTTCAAACCAAAAAGCGAAATAAGGGAATGAACCTCTCCGAGATCTTTCAAACAAAAAAAAGTTTATTCCATTCGGATGGTTCACTCAGAAGTTATTAGGTGGGGAAAGGTTGCTTGAACGGTTCAATGTTGAACGAAAAAATGTTCAAATTGAAAATTTAAATACTGTAATGAAGTATCCTTGCTGAGATCCTTCGAACAAAAAAAAAAATTTATTTAAATCGGACTGTTCACTCAAAAATTATTAGGGGTGACAGCTTGCTTGAGCGGTTCAATGTTGAACGAAAAATTGTTCAAATCGGAAATGTAAATACGGGAATGAAGTATCCTTGATAAGATCTTTTGAACAAAAAAAAGTTTGTTGAAATCGGACTGTTCACTCAAAAGTTAGCATCGCGGGACAGGTTGTTTGAACGGTTCAAAGTTGAACCAAAAATTGTTCAAATCGAAAAATCAAATATGGGAATGAGTTGTACTCGCCGAAATCTTTCCAACAAAATAAACTTTGTTCAAATCGGAATGTTCATTCAAAAGTTATTAGGGGGGAAAGGTTGCTTGAACGGTTCAATGTTGAACCAAAATTGTTCAAATCGAAAATGTAGATACAGGAATGAAGTATCCTTGAAAAGATCTTTCGAACAAAAAAAAGTTTGTTCAAATCGGACTGTTAACTAAAAAGTTCGCATCGCGGGACCGGTTGTTTGAACGGCTCAAAGTTGAACCAAAAATTGTTCAAATCAAAAAATCAAATATGGGAATGAGCTGAACTCGCCGAGATCTTTCCAACAAAAAAAAGTTTGTCCAAATCGGAATATTCATTCAAAAGTTATTAGGGGGGGTCAGACAGACAGACTGACCGACAGACCGACAGACCGACACAAATTCCCCATCTCAATACCCTACTTTTAAATTTTTAATTTTTCGATATTCATTTTACCTTTTTATTTTTTTAACTTGGCGATATTTTTTGGACTTGGCGATATTTTTTTTAACTTGGCGATATTTTTTGGACTTGGCGATATTTTTTAGATGCATTAAGCCAATTTTAATACTTTTTTCGTCTTTCTTTTATTTTTAACTGGAAAGTAGGCTAAAAAGGGGCACATGTTACAAGTCGAACCTGTTTATCTCGAGCCTGCTTATCTCGAACCTGTTTATCTCGAACCTGCTTATCTCAAAAACCTCTCTATACCGAAATTTTAAAATTTCCCCGCTTTTACAGCATAAATTTAATGTTTTTTCTCATGTTTATCTCGAATGATTTTTTCCCGAAAACCTCTATATCTCGAACTTTGACTACTCTCATTTTTGAATTTCATCTCCAGCCTCCTTTATCAATGGTATAATTTGGAGACAAAAATCATCTTTTGCACAATCATTCAAGGACTATGTTCGTACTTACAGGTACGCATTAACTTGCTACAAAAATAGTCATCACAATTACTAAAACGTGGACTCACAACATGTCGTACAGTAGAATATTCGACAATATCAATGCAAAACAATGCATTAAGTACACTGAAGTGACAAAAGTCATGGGATACCTCTTAATATCGTGTCGGCCCTCCTTTTGCCCGGCGAAGTGCAACAACTCGACGTGGCATGGACTCAACAAGTCGTTGGAAGTCTTCTGCAGGAATATTGAGCCATGCTGTCTCGATAGACGTCCATAATTGTGAAAGCGTTGATGGGGCAGGATTTTGGGCACGAACAGACCTCTCGATGGTGTCCCATAAATGCTCAATGGGATTCATGTCGGGCGATCTAGGTGGCCAAATCATTCGTTGGAATTGTCCAGAATTTTCTTCAAACCAATTGCGAACAGTTGTGGCCCGGTGACATGGCGCATTGTCATCCATAAAAATCCCATCGTTGTTTGGGTACATGAAGTCCATGAATGGCTGCAAGTGATCTCCAAGTAGCTGCACATAAGCATTTCCAGTCAATGTTCGGTCCAGTCGCACTAGAGGACCAAGTCCATGCCATGAAAAAACAGCCCACACCATTACGGAGCCACCACCAGCTTGAACAGTGCCTTGCTGACAGTTTGGGTCCATGGCTTCGTGGGGTCTGCGCCACACTCGAACCCTACCATCGGCTCTTACCAGCTGAAATCGTGACTCATCGGACCAGGCCACGGTTTTCCATTCATCTAGGGACCAACCGATATGCTCACGTGCCCACGAGAGTCGCTGCAAGCGATGTCGTTCTGTCAGTAAAGGCACTCGAGTCGGTCTTCTGCTGGAATAGCCCAAGAAATCCAAATTTCTCCGCACAGTTCTAGCAGACACGTCCATTGTACGTCCCACATTGATTTCTACGGTGATTTGACGCAGTGTTGCTTGTCTGTTAGAATTTACGACTCTTTGCAGACGTCGCCGGTCTCGATCTTTAAGTGCAGGCGGTCGACCACTGCGCTGTCCATGGTGGGATGTTATGCCTGAAATTTCATACTCTCGGCACACTCTTGACACAGTGGATCTGGGAATGTTGAATTCTCTAACGATTTCCGAAATGGCATGACCCATGCGTCTAGCTCCAACTAACATTCCGCGTTCAAAGTCTGTTAATTCACGTCGTGCGGTCATCATCACGTTAAAACCTCTTCACATGAATAACTTGAACAGAAATGAAAGCTCTGTAAAAGCACTGCGCATTTATACCTGTTCTATGCGATGCTACTGCCATCTGAAAATTTGCATATTGCTATCCCATGACTTTTGTCACTTCAGTGTATTTGACTTTGTTCCAATTGCTTATTTTTGTAAACATTTATCACAACCTCCGTATCTCGAATTTTTCTTCTGTCCCGTGAAATTCGAGAGACAGATTTGACTGTATAAGATTTATGACCATCAATTTAAGTGCAAAAATGAAATACAAATTAACTAGGCAAAGCTCGGCATTTATCAACGGATTTAATGTTTCTAATTGAATATTTTTCTTCCAGAAAAAACGAAACGAAAAATTATTCAAACCAAAAACTGAAAAGAAGAATTCGTTTTTAAATAACCATTAAATTAAGTCTTTTGCTTTGAATCTCAGTTTTATATTGCCGTTTTTGCTTTTTAAATCCGCAAAAGTTGATCAAAAACTATTTAAATGCGTTATTATCTGATGATTAAAATAATAGATTTTCCATTTTACTACATAATATTTAATGCTTTTGTCGTAAACTTCAGTTTTCCTCTTTATTTATTTATTTTTTTTATTAAATAATTTATTTAGTTATAATTATTTATTTATTACGTTGATAATTTCGTTTTATTTATTTGTTTCTATTTTTCAGTTTAATTTGTTTGATTTCATTTAGTTATTTAATTAATGTTTATTGATTGTCACCAAATGCTCAAAATTTGTAATTTACTTTGCCATAGCGTTAAAAGGTTTAAATACCCAAAGCTAAATAACTAGGACTGAAATTGGGCTTGTAAGCTAAACTCGTGCATTTCTTTTCAATTTCGTGGCAATATTCTCATTATCAGTGAACTTCAGGCTATTAACACATCAAAGTATGTTCTGAAGATTTTAGAGCTCCTAAATTTTTTATTAGAAATTAAGCTTTCTACATAACTAATTAATATTTTTGCCAAATTAAATAAGAAAAATATTAAAATCCTTAAATAGCCTTCATCAAAAAGTTTCACGCAAAATTTAAAGTCTAGATAGAAACTTAAGAAATAATTGTTACACAGCAACGAACAAGAGCCATAAACGCCAACTGAAGTGAATTAAACATTAATAATATCCCATTAGCTCTAAAAACGCGGCTCAATTTCACCCATTACGTATTTATCGGAAATAAGGCCTACAGTAAATAAATAAATATATATCTATATACTAACAAATCGTATCTTAGGCAGGCCATTAAACCTAATGGTCAAGTTCGCTTTCATGAATGTTATAAAGATGTATAGGCTAGCTTTGGGTATAAGTACGCCGTAATCGCATCTTGGTTCCAGTAATTCGTTCCTAAAACAGCTGCCGTGAGGCAGACTATAAATTAAATTAACTGCAATGAAGTTCGAATGATTCTTTGTATAGAAGACTGATACTAACGCTAGAGATACATGCTGTGGGGTGCTTTATGAGAGGTTCTTCCAGCTTTTATATCTTTGCAAGGATTGATAAAAAATAATAATAAAAAGAGGGGCGATTACTGAAATGTAGAACATGCCAAATTCATGTGCGCCGGCAGACTTAAAAAGCGGGAGGGAAGTAGCAGAAGTTACAAAAAAAATACTGAAAACAATGGCAAAAATTATTTTTACTGAAAAAAATTTGCAAAGTAAAAAGTTACTAAAAAAAGTAGCAAAAAAAATTGTACTAAAAATCAGAAAAAATATTATTTTAATAAAAAAATCCAAAAAATTTTTGTGCAAGAAATGTTTCTTACGAAGAAAAATCCTTAATTTTTTTTTACCAAAAAATATTTAAAAAAAAACTTTTTTTCGATAAAAAATGTAAAACTAATGTATCTTTCATATTTTTTTCCCGTAAAGTCTGGAGAATGGAAAAGCACCCCATTGCACTCTTCTTCCAGCACCCATATGCCAAATTAGCAATAAATTTTCCCATTATTGAAATTGTTGAAGTTTTTGCTCTTGATACTTTAATTTTATATTTTAATGAAACTTTTCGTGTTTGTTTGTTGTCATGTGCATAGTTTAACAAATACTAGGCAAAGAGTAGTGCCATAGCCTCGAGAGAGGTTGGACCTCTTTATTAACACATAAGATAGCACAGGAAATATTTACGACACAAAGCGAGGAAATAACACACAAGGCACCGGCGGGAATTGAGCCCGCGACCTCTTGCTTTCGAGACGAAACTTCTATCTCTGAGCCACCAAGGCTGCAACATTTGTGTTGGTTTAACTTAACCCATTAATGCCTAGCGTTCCTTTTTAGGGACGGTCCAAAAAAAAGGGTCTGAATTTCCCCCAAATGAACATTTCAACCATATAATAGTGTTCAATGAGTACCTTGGTATTGTTTCAATTCGTTATTAACAGATTGCAGCACATAACCATTGTAAAGTGTGTTCTGTAGCTGTTTTAATATGATCTTTATCAAAAATGACATCGTTCACAATCTCAAGAAAAAAAGCTAAGTTTTCAAAGTTATTTCCAGCTTCCCAGGTTATGTAAATTGCTGTGATTTTATTTCTTCTTATAAAATGTCTTTTTAAATATTATATCGTAGGCAGAAACAAAATTTAGGAAAAAAAGTATGTACCCTCTGGGGTCTATCGTAACTTTTAAGGGACGATTTTTCTTTCCTTAATAAAAAATTATTTTTTACATGATATTTTTTTAATTATTTTTTATGTCCATTAAACACCTGTCCAAATGTTTGTAACCAGTATACAAAATATCTTTGGAAAAAAATGTCAGACACTAATGGGTTAATGGTTTTTTTACAATACTTTACTTTTACTTTTCAATAGCTTTATTTTATCTATCGAATTATTTTTCATTTCAGTGATTTTTTTTCTGTATTGATTTGCTTTATGTAAAAATTAAACATTGTATTTTTTGTTTCAGCAACGTTGTTTTTAGAAATGTTTGAAAAGCAGATAAAAACTCTTCGTTTGATTAGCTCTTGAAAACAATTTGGAATCTCGCCAAGTGTTCCATGTTACGCTAATCTTCTCATATAAAAATGCTTCTTTGTATGTATGTCATTTTTAAACTCAAAAATTATCCGTCGGATTTCGCTAAAAATTTCACAGCGTATTTGTGTCCTCACTGGGCACATCAAGAGACCAATTAGAAAAAAAATTCTGATTGGAAGTTCTTTTTTTATTCCAATTTTAGTTGAAACTTCCACATAAAATCTCTATAGTTTTTTAAAGGTTTACCTCCATCCAAGTCATTATTTAGTGCTTCGTCTCAACTTCACTTCGATAGCTAATTTTACTTTTGAGTACCTGGGGACCGAGCCCACTCGGTTAAAAAAAAAAAAGAGGTTTGTAAACTCGTGTTTTTTTCTAAAATGCGAAGTACTTATTTAGATCAACTTGAAACGCATTTTTAAGCCTTTGGTTGCAATAACGCATTTAAAACAGCCGAAATTTGTTTTAAAAAACACAACCTTATTTAATTCATGCTCACCGTAAAATCACACCCAATTTCATTTAATTTGGCGCCGAAGGCGCGGGAGGGGTTGATGAGAATGGATGCATAGTCCCTGTTCTCCAGTACACATTTGGTTCCAGTTGGTTTTGACTTTCACTTCACTTCACACTCCAAGGTTCCCCCTGTTCATACCACAACTCGTGGTTTAACTGGGTTGGGGCTCTGAAGAGCGCTCTGTTCATTTTTGAACCAGGCCCAAGGGCCGAGCAAACCCTTGGCCCAGCATCCCACCAGAGGTATCGTTTCACTTGGAAAATTTTACAACCACGAACAATTTTAACGTCCCCCAGCCACCATTAATGAAGACGGTGGATCTTCGATCGACTGGGCTTCCTCTATATGATCGGCCCGGGACCTTCCGGTTACGAGTCCGACGACTTACCGATCGGACTATCGCGGCCTACACCCAATTCTAACTTTATTTTGATAGATTTCTTTCAAATTTAAAAAACAATGATAATTCTAACGTGTTGCAAAAACTCGTTTGCCAAATACCATAAAAATTTAAATTTGCGCTGATGTGATTAAATATGAAATCCCTTGTTATAATAAAACGTGGTTGCTATGAAACAGTAACAATAAGAGTAATCATAAAGAAAATTTCGAAAGAAAGCTCGTCAAACTTTTAATGAAAGCACGAAAAA
Organism: Uloborus plumipes; assembly: GCA_038373865.1. Lineage (NCBI taxonomy): Eukaryota > Metazoa > Arthropoda > Arachnida > Araneae > Uloboridae > Uloborus > Uloborus plumipes. The sequence continues at coordinate 29,093 of JAXGGA010007431.1, forward strand.
CGGGATTTTTTGTGAAAACTTGCGTTTTTACAGAAAAAACGCCGATGTAGCTGAACTCAAAAACCAAAACTTTATCTAAATGCAAAATTTTATCAAAATCGTTAGAGCCGTTTTCGAGATCCGAAATATATATATATATATATATACAAGAATTGCTCGTTTAAAGATATTATATAGAAGTAATTTTGTTTTGAAACTTAATATTTTAAGAATGAGTTTCATATTTATTGATTTTTTACCTGAAATATCTTACTAAACACTCTTGAGGAGGGCAAAAAAGTATTTTAAAACTAACTATAACACTTTTATACTCAATTTTGAAATCGCACTTGAAAAGTAAAAAGTAATCTGATTTTTATATACTGTAAGTTACCATAAAATTCAATAGATGTCGGTGGACAATTACCACTGTTTTTATCCCATGGCTTTTGAATAATTGAAACAGCTTGTTATCTAGTGAAGCCTTGCTTTAACATTTCAAAAACAATAACAATTTAACGTTGCCAAATACCATAAAATTTAAACTCGCGCTGATGTGATTAAATATGAAATCCATTTGTTATAACAAAACGTGTGTCGCCACGGAAACAGTAACAATGGAAAGTAATCATAAAGAAAATGGCGAAAAGAAAGTTTCTCAAACTTTCAATGAAGGCACAAAAAAAACGGGGTTTTTTTGAAGGCACAAAAAAAAACGGGGTTTTTTGTGAAAACTCGCATTTTTACAGAAAAAACGCCGACGTAGATGAACTCAGAAACCAAAACTCTATCTAAATACCAAATTTTATCGAAATCGTTAGAGCCGTTTTTGAGATCCGAAAAAAAAAAAAAAATATATATATATATATATATATATATATATATATATATATATATATATATATATATATATATATATATATATATATATATATATATATACAATAATTGCTCGTTTAATTAAAGATATTAGATTAGATAGATGTAATTTTGTTTCGAAACTTAATATTTTAAGAAAATTGAGTTCCATATTAATTGATTTTTTACCTAAAATATCTTACTAAACATTCTTGAGGAGGAAAAAAAGTATTTTAAAACTAACTACAACACTTTTATACTCAATTTTGAAAAAATCGTATTTGCAAAGTAAAGTAATCTGATTTTTGTAAGTTTCCATAAAATTCAATAGATATCGCTGGAAAATCACCACTGCTTTTATCCCATGACTTTTGAATATATGAAACAGCCTGTATAAGACACATGACTTTTGAATAAATGAAGATATATCTAGTCAAGCCTTGCTTTAACATTTCAAAAACAATAACAATTTAAAGTTGGCAAATACGATAAAATTTAAACTCGCGCTGATGTGATTAAATATGAAATCCGTTGTTTTACTGAACGCGGTTGCTAAGAGACAGTATAACAATGATAGTAATCATAAAGAAAATGGCGAAAAGAAAGCTTCTCAAACTTTCAATGAAGGCGCAAAACAAAAACGGGGTTTTTTGTGAAAACTCGCGTTTTTACAGAAAAAACGCCGACGTAGATGAACTCAGAAACCAAAACTCTATCTAAATACAAAATTTTATCGAAATCGTTAGAGCCGTTTTCGAGATCCGAAAAATAAATATATATATATAAATAAATATATATATATACAAGAATTGCTCGTTTAAAGATATTAGATATTGTCTTTGCTTCGCGTGGTTTTCTGAGGCTTCTCTCAATTCAAATAGTTAAGAAATGTTCCTTTCGTGAGTATTCACCTTTGACTATATAATACTTCTGTTTTTATTTTTTTTTTTTCAAAAGTAAAACTGCAATTTTTTGGAAAATCATCACAGAAAAGTAACACATTAACGTTTGATGTCACGTTGTCCTTTATGCAGATTTAACTGACTAAGTTGTCTGAAAAAATACCTTCTTGGATTTCGCATGTTTCACTTTAACCCGCACGACGCCGGGCATATCACTAGTTCCCAATAAAAAGATTTTTACACTGAAAGGAATATATGTATATATATACATATGAATGTGTGAGTGCTTATATATTATATAATTGTTAATGCTCCAGCAATTTTATTTCTGCGTTTAAAATAAGTTTTCATTTAAAAGAGTTAAAGCCGTTAAAATAAGGTTTTAAAAGTTGCATCATATACTTAAGGTATTAAATGTGTGATGTAATTGAGAAAGAAGAGGGAAATTCACTTAACATTTAAAACGAAATATAGATCTTTCGTTTTTATTTTGATTAAGAAAAGATTGAAGAAATATTTTTCAAAACTATTTTCTTTTAAATATTAATTTTAGAAGCATTTTTAAAATCATAGGATTAGTTTTATTTGGATTAAAACTGAACATTTTAAGCTCGCTTTTCAGCTAAAAGAGCTGTGTAAAATTGCATTTGTATGTTTTGTCTTGAAAATGTTTGTAGAAAGTAGTAATGATTGCTGGTACATTAATTTTTATAAATAAGAAAGTCCAATCTAAAGCAATTATGTATTAAATATTTTTTACTTAAACTCGGAAAAAAGAATTTTTTTGAATATGTAGGTAGATAAGCATAAAGCGAATGCAAGAAAGTAGCATATTTTGAATGACTTATACCTAAAGAAAACAAAAAGCATTAAGTAAAACATTTTACTTGCACTGATAACGTTGTATGGAGATTTAAAGAATCAAATTTATTTTTAAAATTTCTTTAAATAAAAATACATAATTATATTAATTATGTTCTTTACACTTCTCAGGATATAAATTGATTTGCATGAGTTGCATGACATAAAAACCAGTTTATAGATAAATCACTGAAAAAGTTGAGAAAAGATTGTACACACCAAAATACTAGATCAAACTAAAAGAAAGAAAGCATTTCTGGAAAGGGAGTGGGAGAAAGAAGGGGAAAAAATGATTTAGGGAACTTCACACTTTTGTGATTGATGAGTTTGTTTTAAACAAAGTTCATAGTAATCTATTAAATATTTAATCTTAGCAAATATTTCTCATATAATTTCCAACGTTGCCACCATCGTAGCTTGGATGAACTAGTAACAGGTTGCAAATGAATAAATTGAATATGAGAGCATATCTATGGCGTTTGATAGAAACGAGAGGAGAATGAAAGTATTATTTGCAATTCTTTCTGCAAACGGACTTTTAAGATAAAATAAGTGCATCTTTTTTTGTATACCAGACGATAGCATGTTTATCTGTATTTAAGGTCACGTACCAAAAAAGCTATAAAGTCAGTGATACATACAACGCATAATGTTACAAGTCTTGCAGTAAATCGCATGAAAAGATCAATTGAATCGTTTATTTCAGATACCACCTAAACGACAAAATTTATAATTTTAAGAGAACATTTATTCCTTCATGTTAAACTAATTAATAGTGATTACAACAATATTTTTCTGAAAGAAATATACTTCAGTTTAAAATATTGAAATCCTGATCGATTTTTTTTTCATAAATAGTGGTAAAAATACTTTTTCGAACTTTTAGTGTTTTTCGATTGGGTGATTTCTGAAATAAATGATTCAATTATCCAAAACGTTAATTAAAACCTTCAGTTTTTAGTCACCAACTGAAACGATAGCTCAAAAAATTTGCATTTAAGATTTTTTTTCTCTCTTTCTTCTGTTTCTTCTAAATTCAGCTGGGAGAATCTTCAGAAAAGCTACAAAAAAGATGCTACTCAACAGACAAAAAGAAAAAAAACTGTCCCTACCCCCCTATCCTCGCATTGTTATTCACCAAAGAATATGCCAATCATTCCTTGCTCCAGCAGTCAGATAAGTCGAACGTGCTGTGAGTGACAGTTCTAACGGACGGATTTCACTGTTTGCCTTCCTTTGAGGCCTGAACACCTCAAATCCTCATTAAATGTAAATCTCGATTTCTCCCCCTCTTGCGTAACCTAGTCTCCTACTTGAAGCTTTCAAGAGTGAATACCCCTCCATCCGCACTTTCCAGCGTTTCTGGAGCGTAGTGCTTACCCCCCTCAACCCCCCAACCCCCCTTTCCTGGAGCGGGGGTGGGGTAGGACCTAAGAGCATTAGCAGGAACAGTATGATTAACGAATCAATAGGCGGTGTTCGAAGGCTGCACTTTCACCCTCTGTGTTTCCTCACCCCTAGGAGCCCTCTTCTCGACAAAAGCTCTGGAAAGGAAAAATTGTTTTCAAGAACCTATTTTCCAAAAGGTACCGACATTTCGACGAGTCGTATTAAACTTTTACAGGAAAAAAAGCATTGAATCTTTCGTTTAAGTATGGGAATTCAGGCATTATTGAAACTTGAATATATTAATAACGTTGTTTTATAAAAATTTTAGAAAGTAATTATTTTTCTGTACATCAACAATATGATTAACGAATCAATAGGCTGTGTTCGAAGGCTGCACTTTCACTCTCTATGTTTCCTCACCCCTAGGAGCACTCTTCTCGACAAAAGCTCTGGGAAGGAAAAATGGTTTTCAAGAACCTATTTCCAAAAGGTACCGACATTTCGACGAGTCGTATTAAACTTTCACTGGAAAAAATCATTGAATCTTTCGTTTAAGCATGAAAATTGAGGCATTATTGAAACTTGAATGTATTAATAACGTTGTTTTAAAATTTTAGAAATTGATTATTTTTTTTGGAAAGGTTTTCTATGAGAAAACTGTTTGAAGAACTTATTTTTTTTAATGTACAGTACAGAACCTTTTATCCGGGAACCAAAATACCGGGAAACCAGAAAACCGTCAACATTTTGTCGTTTTTTCCGCCAGATTTTAAAATACGCATTTTCGGCAATTTCTAAGAAATGAAGAGCTTTTTTTTTCTTTTGAAATACCCAAATGAATATGAACGGTTTCTTAATAAATACCATATAAGTGGCCTATAGCTCAGAAATTTTTAATAGTGTAATATCTATAAGCACTTCTGGATCGTTTTCTCTTCAGATTTTAAGATTCATTTATTTGTTATAGTAACTTGGGTTTTATAAACAATTGGCAAATATCGCTTCGTAACGATCCGAAAAACCGGGAAATTCAGTTATCCGGGATAGCTGTGGTCCCAAACATCCCGGATAATTGGTTCTCTACTGTATATCATTTTATACCTAAATATAACTCAACAGCAACTGTAAAACTTATTTCCACAGTAGTACGTTGATAAAATCACTTCTAAACAGCATTACTTGCAACTTAGATCATCAAACTAAATTCATGTAATTTCATTCAAGATAAAACAGCAGTTATTTCTCTAATTCTCATAAAATTCTGAATCGCATAATATTCAAATTAGTTGTGTTCCAATTCTTACTGGACTTATCAATTCTTTTTTCCTACACTGTAACAAGTTGAACGTTTGAATAAAATAAGAATCATGACGGCAAATTTTGAGATTGTTTTGCATCATTTCGATATCGATTAATATGCAAAATGTATGTAAGTATTACAAACAATATCAATCTAAGGAAATATTCACCTCTCTCTCTCCAGTTATACTTGCCATTGGATTATCTCTATGTCACACACTATCTTCTATTTCTCTCTTTATCTATCTTATCTTTATTATCAATCTCTCTATATCTCTCTTTACTAAAATAGGAATTTCTTTTTCTCTGTCTCTCTCACTCGTTTTTAAGTAGGAATCTCCCTCTTTCTCTCTCTCTCAAAAGTAGGAATCTCTCTCTCTCTCTCGTTTCTAAAGTAGGAACCTCTCTCTCACTCTCACTCGATCCTAAGCAGGAATGTCTCACTTTCGTTCTTAAAGTAGGAATCTCTCTCTCGTTTCTAAAGAATCTCTCTCTCTCGTTTCTAAAGTAAGAACCTATCTCTTTCTCTCTCTCTCTATCGTTCCTAAAGTAGGAACATGTTTCTTTCTCTGTCTCTCTCATTCCTAAAATAGGATCTCTTTCTCGCTCTCACTCAATCTTAAGTAGGACTCTCTTTCTCTTCCTCTCGTTCCTGAAGTAAAAATCTTTCTATTTCTCTTTCTCTCTCTCTATTTCTCTCTCTCTCTCTCTCTCTCTCTCTATTTCTCTCTCTCTCTCTCTCTCTCTCTCTCTCTCTCTCTCTCGGAGCTTCATCAATCGCGTGTAGTTTATCAGTCTTTTATTGTGTTTACATCATAACATTCAACTACTGCAATGTCTTTTATCAATCTTTTTCTTTCATTCTTCGATTTTAATTTTTAAATGAGGATCTCTAATTTGTTATAATTTCATGTATTTACTATAGCTAAATTCATACCGACCTATTACAATGGTTCAAGAGTAATTAGACAACGGGACAAATTTTTGTAGTAGAACTTCCAATCAATGTACTTATTCACAACTTAAATTATTTTATTTGAAACTCCAATGATTATTATGATCATGACTATTTTTATCGCTTAAGAAGTCATGAACTTCTATCTATCCCAAGTTTAAAAAAAAAAGCAAGTTTACGTTTTATACCCCAATAAAACTTAAAATCAGAAATAAATTGACATTATTTATATTGATTTTTGAACAAAAAGAGTGCTTTCCCACAATGTAAGATTTTGCATACATATTTGAAGGGCTTGGAGGATGAAGGGGCTTGGGGATGAAGTTACATTTTGAAAAATGAACTCTGGACAATGGTAAGCAATGGATACAGGTAAGCAAATAAAACTTGGAACATCAAAAATTAGATATTACTAGCTGCGTAGCCCGGCGTTGCACGGGCTGTAATGTAGTGAAGGCAGTTTGAGAAAACTACTCGCCACCAAGGCGACTCGCCTTTAAAGAAATGAGGAAAGTTTAAACAGTTTACTCGCCGTCAAGGCGGCTCGCCTTTACAGTAGCGAGGAAAGTTTCAATTCACTACTCGCCGCCAAGGCGGCTCGCCTTTAAAGTACCAAGGAAAAGTTTAATAAACTACTCCCCGCTAAAGCGGCTCGCTAAAAAGCTTTCCTGCATCAAAGAATCAATCGAATTATTTGCACATGCTTCCTCAAAAATAAAGACGATGTCAAGTAGCGCATACTTAGCACTCTCCCTAAATAACAAATAAAATTCCTTTCCAAAAACAATTATTTCCAAACCGTTTTCTTCCTGTAAAATTAATTGCCAAATTCTAAACGAAAAGGTTCTTTTAATATTTGGATCGCAGCCAGAAAAAGTCCCTTCTAAAAACAGCAATTGCAATTTTATTTAAAAACACATTTTCAAAATGGTACCTGAGAAAAAATATGTCATTAATAATTAGAATAAAAACAATTGTTAGAACTTTGTTATTACACGTATTTAAAATGACAATGGAAAAAAATAACACTCTTTCATTTTAAAAAGTTCAATTTAATTAACGTTTTAATTTAGGGCCGAATTCAAGTGAAACACCATTGCAGTCGCTTCGAGGCGATCGCATATTGCAACCGCTACTGTAAGTCGAATTCAAGTGAATGGAGTCCCTTCACGCAACGTCACAGGTCGCGTTAGGTCACGTGTCGACTGGGAAGCCGATGTAAGCAACGGGGATGAAGCGTTGAAAGCATTACTGAAGAACCGTTCTTTTTCTTAACAAAATGTGTTGCTTGTGGATGCACTAAGGTTGCAACTGAAATCAATTTCAAGGAGAAGTTATTTTTCATATTTCCTCATGTAAATAAAGATCATTTAAAAGTTTTGTTCATAAAAATAAAATGAGAAAACTTACGGCCAAAAAACATTGTTTTTTGCAGATGACTTCGATGAAGAATGCTTTAAGTGTCAAAATTTCACCAAAAGATTACTAATAAAACAAGGCGCGATCTGTACAAAATTATTTTTTAAGAAAGAAAAGAAAAGGAGAGCTTTAAAGTGTTTAAATGCTTCATCAAGTCAAAGTGCTGGTTTTTTTTTTTGGAAAATTAAATTGTTTACCCAAATGTTTTCATAAATTTTACATAACATTGAAATATATGAAATCCCCAGCTAATGCAAATCAACCAACGAAGCTCTACAGATAAGTTGTAGATTAATACAGTTGTTATTTTTTTTTTTAATGTCGATGTAAGTTTACAAAAGTTTCTTTTTTTCTTCTTGCAAAAAAAAAAAAAAAGAAGAAATCAATATAGCATTTTTAATTCGTACAACTTTTCCTAACAGGTACATAAATATACAACGCAGAACAATAGAAGTTTTTCGAAAATTACATGGAAGAAAAAGTTCACGTAGTTTATTGTCTTTATTTATAACTATTATTATTTGTTATTATTTTTATATTAATTTAATTCTTTTACATTTCATTAAAAAAGAGCATATTTTAGCCAAATCTTCATTTTACTACTTCCTTTACTACTTAAAATTTATAGATATAAACATGTAGCATAAATGAATTATTTAGTGTATATGAATATTTCTCTGGCCAATATTTAAAAGACCTGAGTCTTACTGTTGCTCTACGGAGAAAATATACTTTAGTTAATATAAGTTGAAAAAAGAATATAAATCTTCTGTTTCAAAGAAAACTAATTATTTCAATTGTTATTTTGAATATTAATTTTGAAGCATTCATTTTGCTATTAACCACTCTAACAAAATATTTTTTCTTGTAAAGCAATTACACGTTGAGAAACTGGAAATTTATTTAGCAATGTTTTCATCCCATTAATATGCTAACATTTTTCTCAGCAGTAACGTACATAGACTTCGGTGCGCCCCCCTCGCAAGATCTGTACATGTCCCCTCTCACCCCCCCCCCTCTTTTTTTCGATCAAAAAAAAAAAAAACCATGTAGTGCTATTTTTCCGTATTGCATGCCCCGAAACTTGTGTGCCCCCCTCCCGTGCCGAAGGGCGCTATGTACTCTACTGTTTCTCTGTATACATATAATAAAAAGTTTTTAAAAGCACAAACCTGTTGTATATCGTTGAAAAAAAAAATCTTTATCGAAGAATTCAAGAAGCAAATAGCTGAAAAATATACATATATTGCTAAAACGTACAGTTGTAATTTAATCAGAAATTATTGGTATTAATTAACAAAACTTTTACTGTTTTATCCAGTACTAGTTTATTACTAAGTATAAAATGCATTTGATTAAAAATTTTGGTAGCGTGAAACATCACTTAGATACCACTTAACATTTACACTATTTCATTGGATGGTACTTCTATGAATAAAATCTAAATATCCTTAGTTTCGTAATGGCAGAGTTAAAATTTCTTAATAATATATTACATAAATATATGACTGAGTATATATTTAATGGTTCTACACTAGACAAAGAAAACAAATTATAAAGCTCATTTGATTAGTGAAAAAAAAAGAAAGAAAAGAAAAGAAAGAAAGCAAAACAGAAGTTTCACATTACGTCCTATATTTTTTCTCACAAAACCATGGGTATTTTAATTGTATTTGCACAATGTATTCACATACAAAATAATGTTTATAGAAATGCATATATTTTAGAAAAAGTCAATTTCAATTTTAGCAGAAAGTCATTTTACTATACAAGGAGAAATTTAAAATATGTATTCATTACAAAGAACATTTTTTAAAAATAAATTAAAAACAACTTTTTATGCTGTTTTTAGACTCTTAACTGACACTTACAATTTTTTTTTCTAAAATTACCTCTCTCATGCTCATGCTAAAAAAAATTCAGAGAGAAATAAACTAATAACAAATATTACGAAGTAAAAGACATTAAAAGTCAACTCTAAATAAGAGATTAAAACTAAATCAATCTGACCTAAATCATAATTAAAAAGATTAAACTAAACGTAAGTACTATATTATTAATTACAAAAATAACGTAAATAGCCAAAGCAAACTAATTTTGATCGGCCACCTCCAGTTAAAACTCAATACGAAAGCATGCTAACAGAGTAGCGATCCCAGCCGACACGTGACATCCACTGTGCGGCCCTCTAGCGGTGAATTGACTCCATTCGTTTCACTTGAATCCAAATTTTGGAATTTGCGATTGCATTGGTGAGTTGCGATTGTCCGTGTTTCACTTGAATTCCTGCCTTAAAATCGCAACGGAAAGAAATAAATATCTTGGAATTTTAAATAGTTCAATAATTTAATTAACGTTTTAATTTAAAATGGCAACGGTAAGAAAAAAATGTCTTGGAAGTTTAATCATTTATTAGGCTTAATCGCTCTAAATTTGAATACTTATTAATTGATATCTTCGCTAATTAAAATCGTATAATCATATAGATTGAAACTAATGAAGCCTGAAAAATTACCTATCTATCGGTACCTGGTTCGACTTTCAGTTCATTGGCGTTCAGGAGAAATAAGCGTGACATAGATAGATAGAAAGATACTCAGTTTTTAATATAAGTAGATTAGACAGATTCCATATGCACACTAGCGACCAAACTAGAAAACAAAAAAGCTGCAATAACTGCAACAATAAAAATTTTGACTTTAATTACTCACAATTTCTGTTTTGTCGCTTAACCCCTTCATTTGTGTCTTTATATTCGACACGTGAGCTAAAGTTCTTCCTAGTGTATCTAGCGCGTGTCTTCGGCCCAATTCCAGGACTTGGCACTGGTGACGCAACCGAGATCAATCCTTGCAGTAAAATAGGGATTTAAGCACGAATGTAATCGAAGGGTGCCCCCTCGGCCCCCTTTAATCTAGGGGAGGAAAGTGGACTAGAGTACTGGGCTAACTTCCGGATTCTGACGCCTCGGTGCCTTGAATAAACATTTCCAAAACTCGGAGCCCGTGTTCAGTCACGTATCTGCAGCCTCTTGCTGCGATTGATTTCTATTTCTAGATGTTTAGTTTTTTGATTGATTGATTGATTGATGCTTGGGTTTTGGTTTTCGATTAACTTGTGATATTTCTTTCTAAAAAAATATTATAACTATATATATATTATTATTACAATTTAAATCCATAGGACATGGAGTTCTTTCTCTTCTTATATTTATTTTTGCTATTTTTATAATTATTGTTTTACATCCGGATTCTGACTTCTCGGTTACTTGAATAAACGTTTCGAAAACTACCGTGTTGTAGTCACGTATATGCAGTCTCTTACTACAATTCATTCCTATTTCTAGACCTAGGTTGTTGTTGGTTTTTTTTTTTTTTTGATTGATCGATGGATACTTCTGGTTCGATTTTCTTTCAACTTGCGATGCTTCTATAAGTTGAAACGTTTAAACTTAGAAATCAAAACATGTATATTTGACAATACGCAAAATAAAATTCAATTCTCGCTATGCTTTGACTACAAAAACAAAATGCTACACATTTTTATGCTTAAATTTATTTATTTATTTATTTTTAATGATGTCTGTGTTTTGATTGTCTTTCAACTCGAGTTATTTTGTGTCGTATATTACTCAAAAGGAATAGTTGCTTCAAGTTGCTTTAAAATGTCATTAACATCATGTCAGGATTAAAGTTACTGAAATTAGAGTTATTTTTCTGTTTTTATAATAAAATTTTTTTTTGGTACGTTGAAGCAATAAAAGTTACCTCAGATATTTGATAGGCTAATACGTGTCGTAAATTAACTAAAAGGATAAGTTGTTCGCAACTATTCTCAAACGTCGTCCATGTCATTAAAATAGTCATTATCTTCCAAGGCATAAAATATTTTTGATAAATTTGCAAATTTTGCCAAGATGTTTGATTTACAAATATGTGTCAAAAATTAATAAAAAAATAAGATGCTCAAAATTAAGCCTAAACTAAGTTATCTAATGGCTTTAACCGAAGAAAAATGTGCTGCGTGGAATTTTTAAAACATTTATAAATCTTCTCCATTCCTAGTTTTCTTTAATTAAAATAAATTTTATGAAAATAAGAAACTTAGCTCCAATAAATTAAAACAAAATCTGTAGTTTTACATTCACCGACATTAAACAGACTTGAGACGTATTTATGCTCAAAAAACATATATTCTTATTTTCTAAACAACTTTTGTCTTTCTATTTGCTTCAGAAACTCAATTGAAAACAATACAATCAGATCAATGCATTAAAAAGGACAGGCTCAAAATTTTATTTTCCCGCTATTTTTCCATGTCTCTTTCTCGTAAATATATACTTACGACCAAAGGCAAACAGACCGTAGAGACTACAGTTTAATTGAAATGAAAAGAAAAAAATAAATACATAGATAAAACCGAAACGCTAAAACAGCGGTAAAAAAATAAAAGAGAATCCAGCTAAATCAAATAAACAATCTCAGAAACTTCTTAGAAATCAGTCCTTAGCTTCCGCCTCCCCTATCCATAGGAAGAAAAAAAATAAATAAAAGGAAAGAGTTATATAAAAAAAACATAACGCAATGCGAATGCGGGCAATGAGTTAGAGTAAATGGGAACAGTTGAGAAGGCAAAGGATTAGAAACGAAAAAAGTATTAAAAACACAAAAAAAAAATCTCTGGCCCAGCTCTTGTGAGGAGGAAGAAAAAAGAAAAAGAACACAAGAAAAATCTCTGATCTCAGAAGCGACCGCTTTCTATAATAAATCTTGGTTAATTCGGTTAGGAAGCAATTTTTGGGATTGCATCTCCGTATATTCCCACCCTTTTCCCATGTGGCGGAACTTGTAATTTTCTCAGCTTCAATATCTATCGTCCCGAGCTTTGGATCTGGGAAACCAAAATAGGAAGAGAGCGTAAGGGACTGTAGCGCTATTTACCTTCTGTCCAGTTAAAATGCTCAGAACTTTAAAGCTGATTGATGCCAAATGAAAATCAAACAAAGTAGGACATTGAATGGTTTTTTCTTCCGTTTGATCAAGTAAATAGATGAGAAGTTTTTAACTTCGCAAGCTTAGACAACTTGGTTGTACGCTAAAAAACAAATAAGGACAAATAGAAGCTCCGTGGAATAAAATTATTAATAAAATGACACAGACAAATTTAATTTTCAATGGAGTTTCCTTCGTTTACTGTTAAAAAAAAAACTAGAATGGACATTTTGATCCTTCATAATACTCGAAACTTTGTAGAAGTCTTGTGGAGAGGAACAACTGGTTCGCTGAGTTTTTTGGGGTATAATTTGTTATAAATATCTCTTAACCTTTGCCTTAGCTTGAACTCCACTTATTGGTGTAGTTAAGAAACAAATTTAAAACATAAATTTCCCAAATGTAAAACAATGAAATATTATTGCAACAAGCTAACTTCCCTAAAAGTGAATGTTCTTCAATTTGTTTTCTTAAAAACGATACTTATGTACTACATAGTAGGGGAGAGTGGTAATGAATGGGCCATGGTGATGAATGGGCCACTAACAAAATATGAAAAAGTATTTGCATGAATTTTTTTTTTGATGCCACCAATAGATGTAGCTATTTGTTCTACTAAACTCATCCAATTTTCATTCCTTTGCGCTGAGCCATTTTCAAACTAGAGTGGCATGGTCAAGAATCTGACTGAAAAGTAAGTTTTTCCCTTTTTAGTAAAACATTTCCTAGCTAAAATGTACCAAGTATTTCACTGCATACATATGTATAAGCTAGTCTTTCCATATCTATAAACTAATCTTAAGATGTATTTTGATGTTATTTAAATTCAATGTACTCAAAAAACCTAAATGTATTCCAAAAGTATAGGTGGGGCTGAATGGGCCACTATGTCATGGTAATGAATGGGCCACCTAAATATTGTTTTTCTTCCTTTTCTTTGGATTTTCGCATTAATATGAAACACAACTGACTGTCATAGATAGATTAAGATTACTGTCGTCAAAATAGGTTTGTAGTAACTTCTAAATATAATTTGCAGATCTATATTATATTCCTATAGTACAATAGACCTCTGGTCGCAGTGCGTGGCTTGAAAAAGCCCCCCTCTCTCCTTCATATTATATTCCTCACAGTACAATTTCATTTTCTTTCTTGGTAACTTAAGTTAGATATTTCTTATTCCCGATGTCTAGTAAATTTTAAAAAAAAAATTGAATTTTGACAAGTTTGAAAATGAAGATGAAGTTTTTGAAAGTGATTTTTAATATTATTTTTGAAATATATAAATTTTGTTAAATCATAGTGTGTATTATCTGTTATTTTTTTTATATATATTTGATGTTATTTATTTCTTACAATCTCATTATTTAGTCATTTTTCTGCTACAATTGGTATGCATCAGTTTTATTTTAATTGCATCAGTTTTGATGTTTATATAATTTTAAATCAGTATGATTTTGTATCATCATGTCAAGTGCCACATTTATTTTGTCATATTCAGCAAATAAAAGATTAAATCCACATGTTTTCATTGAATTCATTTAGTGGCCCATTCATTACCTTCGATGGCCCATTCAACCCCATAGGTGGGGTTGAATGGGCCAAATTTCAAAATTTTTATTTTCTATTATAATTCATTATAGACAGGTACTAATCCAATTTTTATGACTTTTTTAGATAGCCAGATAAGTAAAGTAACTAAAACACCAATTTAGAGTTAAAACAAAGTGTTAGAAAAAATTACAAAAATTCAAAAACAAAAAGTGACTCATTCATTACCACTCTCCCCTACTTTACTTTAAGTCGTGTAGTTAAATTTACGTTGCCTCAATTTTTTTTTAGTATTTTCTCTTTGGAAAAAAATCTTTATTTTTTTTACTTAAAAAGCAATGTTGTGCACTACTTATTGCAACATTCAATGGTGCATTCGATAATTCTGCTTTTCGCACATTGTTATATTCTATGCTTATTTTAAGTGATAGACGTCGTGTGATGTAGGAAAGTCTCCCCATCTCTTTTTTGGCAATTTTTAAGGGCATTTTGCTTTTTGCTCGCCTAAAGCTCGACATGACGTCCTATCTTTCATGTGCCACCATTAAAACGCGGATGTCAATCGCACAAAATATTTTAGCGCCCAGTTTTAACCATATGGTGATACATGGGCTCTAGTTGATACGAAACTGCACCAGAAATTCAATTTTGTAAAGGGCATTCAAAGCCAACCATGAAGTGAAATATGATGGGGGAATTTTTGAAAAGACATCTAAAAATTTAAAAATGAATGAATACCTTTCTTCAACAAAGTAACAACAGTAAACAACGTTTATCAATCACATTGTGTGCTGTGCAGCAACCATATGTTTGCAAATTTGTCTTTAGTAGGTATACATTAATACATTGCTTATTATTGTTATTCACTCACACACAGAGAGAGAGATTTTATTCTGCTGTATTGAAATTAATCTGCACTATAAAAATAAAATAAGATAAATAGATTAAGAGCAAGAATCTGAGAGAGTGTCACTCCAGTGATTCATGACGTCTCAGATTGTTTCCAAAAAATTACCAAATGTTTATTATCTTATTGAAAGACCAAATCCAGAATGTTTTGTTCCAAAGTTGAGTTGTTCAGTTTTTATGGATCCCTAAAGGTGAAGGTGCGGCATCAAAAATTAAGCAAATTTTTCAATTTTAGAACAAAACATCGTGGATTTGGTCTTTCAATAAGATAATAGAGCTAATATTTAGAAAAGTGCCAATTTGAAGTTGGAGTTTTCTGGAAAAAAAAATTTTTTTTGCAGAAAAAAAACTAATATTGGATTTTAAGTCTAAAGTGGGTCTAAATGCAAGAAAATAAAAGGGGGGAGGTCAAGGAAGTTATTTACCCCCTCCTTAGATTACTCACTTTTAAGCCGTTACAGATCTGATGACACATCTAGCACACCAAAACCCAGCACCTTACAACGCTCCGTGGGTGGGCACTCTACAACCCAGACCTTAAGACAGGCACACCGGACGCCCCCGTAAGGCCCCCACGCTCGCCGTGTACAACTGCGTCTTGGGTGCCTCCCGAGCCCTTTTGGTGTGTAATTGTGTTGGTGTGGGTCTTTAAGTGTTTGTATTTAATATAGTGGCACTAGCTCGCGTGCCAAAGCTGATTTTTTCAAATTCCTCGGATAACAAATTGCATCAATCAATCTCATAGTTCAACACATAACATATCCCACAACAAAAAATCGACTCTACTGCGCTACCTCATTGCACATGCATTAGATGCAAGATATAATACCACACACCAATAGGGTTACTGTGGGCGGACGATTGAGCTGAAACAAGCCAACGCTCCCGCGCCTCCGCCGGCATCCGTGATTTACGGAACTCAAACCCGCGTTCAGTCTAGTATATGAAGCGAAGCTCCCCGGCCCCCACCCACCGCAATCTGCCACGTGCAACCCCTACACCCACACCACCACGAACCACCACCTCCCCCAACACCCCCAACCTGAATAACCACAAACACAAGAAAAAAAGACAGTCAACCAAGAAGGAAACGGTCACCACAACCCTCAACCAACCAGCCCTAATCCCCACCCACCAAGAACAAAGACAATACAACCAAGAAAAAAACAAAAAAAGATCCAATAACACACAACCCAAGGAGCGACCAGAGCCACAAGCGCACCCCACAAGAGGGTTAAAAGACCACACCCCCCCAAAAAAACACCCCAAACACCCCAAACCACCAATACAGAAAAACAACAAACACAAAAACAAAAAAAACCGAACCACAACCCAGCAAACAAAACCACCACAAAAACCCCCAAAGACAAAAAACAAAAACATAAACAAAAGATACACTAAAACCAACCAACAAAATAAAAAACAACACCAGCAAAAAAAAAAAAAAAAAAAAAAAAAAAAATCAAAAAAAAAAAACCCCAAAAAAAAAAAAAAAAAAAAAAAAAAAAAAAAAAAAACAAAAACAAAAAAAAAAAAAAAAAACAAAAAAAAAAAAAAAAAAAAACAAAAAAAAAAAAAAAAAAACAAAAAAAAAAAAAAAAACAAAAAAAAAAAAAAAAAAAAAAAAAAAAAAAAAAAAACAAAAAAAAAAAAAAAAAAAACAAAAAAAAAAAAAAAAAAAAAAAAAAAACAAAAAAAAAACAAAAAAAAAAAAAAAAAAAAAAAAAAAAACAAAAAAAAAAAAAAAAAAAAAAAAAACAAAAAAAAACAAAAAAAAAAAAAAAAAAAAAAACAAAAAAAAAACAAAAAAAAAAAAAAAAAAAAAAACAAAAAAAAAAAAAAAAAAAAAAAAACAAAAAAAAAAAAAAAAAAAAAAAACAAAAAAAAAAAAAAAAAAAAAAAAAAACAAAAAAAAAAAACAAAAAAAAAAAAAAAAAAAAAACAAAAAAAAAAAAAAAAAAAAAAAAACAAAAAAAAAAAAAAAACAAAAAAAAAAAAAAAAAACTCAACTAAACAAACAAACAAACAAAAACCAACAAACAAAAAACAAAAAAAAAAAAAACAAAATAAAACAAAACCAAAAAAAAAAAAAAAAAAAAAAACACAAAAAAAAAAAAATAAACAAACAAAACCCACAAAAACCAAAAAATAAACAAAAAACAAAAACAAAAAACAAAAAAAAAAAGAAAAACACACCTAAACAAAAAAACCAAAAAAAACAAACAAAAAAATAAAACAAACAAGACAAAAAAAAAAAAACAAAACAAAAAAACAAAAAAAAACCAACACACAACACAAAAAATAAACCCACCCCAACCAACAGAAAACAACCACACAAACCAACCCTACCCACACAAAACATCACACCACAACAACAGCCACCCCACAAACCCTTGCTAGCCCGTTGTCTAGTCCGGTGTCTCAGCACAACTCATATAAGCCTTGGTGTCATGTTCGTTGTCCTTAAGTTGTCAGTGTGCTGGTCGGTATTTGAATCTCCCCCACCCCCATATGTTAACAACACCCACCCACCATACTCCACCCTGTCTCCCCCCCACACTACACCCCCCCGCGGCACCGCCCCCCCCCCCCCAACCCACACCGGACACCACCCAAACCACACCATCACCAGCCCCCCGTATCCATACCCCCAATACCCCTATCCCCCCAATTAAGCGCACACCAATAACCTGCGATAACCCCTACCCAGCCTGGAGATCCAGCATCAACCCTCCCACCTACCTCCTCCGACATCCTCCCACTCCCTGCAACACCAAATCAACTCCAAAAGACAAACATACCAACCTTAACCAAAACTTTCCCAGACCCTCCCCCCTCCCCCCCCCCCAACTGCACCACTCCGACCCGCCCCACCCAGTCCGTCCCCCCCATGACAGCCCAGCACTAACCTCACCAGTAACCCGAAAAACTCCCCTCTCAACGCCCCCCGCCCCCCCCCCTCCTCCCCCCCCCACCCTCGAGGTGCCCAACCCCCCCCGCTCCATCCCTAACTGAACCCTGTACCCTCCGCTGCCCCGCCCACCGCGACACTCCACATCAAAACCAAAATATTCCTCCTTTCCCAAACATCCGCCATTCGCCCGCCCGCCGCCCATCCACTACCCATCTACCCACGCACGCCCGACAACCCCCACACAAACCCCCCTCACAACCGTCCTGCCATGATGACGTCCCTCCACGCACCACATCTAATTCCCAATCTCACCCCTCCATAACTCGGTCGCGCACTCACCTCGCTCTCCCACTCCCCCTAGCCCGTCCCCCGCACAACTCC
>JAXGGA010007431.1:52500-62741 GCA_038373865.1 Uloborus plumipes
AAACCCCCCCCCAAGACGCTCCACCACACCACCACCCCACACCCCAACTCCCCCCCCACCACCCACACCCTACCCCCCACCCCCCCCCAACACCTGATGGCCTTCCGGGGACCCATCCCCGCCCACCCCCACTACTGTTTCTATCCCACCCTCGCGAACACCGCTTCACCCACCCACCTACATGTTTGCCTTCCTAACTCCTCCCATTCTCCCTTGTACCCGTTTATCCTGACTCTTAACTCGCCGGCCCATCTGAGCTTTTACGTTTTTTACCATTTTTCTCCCTCCCCGCCCACCACTGAGTTCCCTCACCAAACAAAAGAAAAAAAAAAAATAAATAGAAAAAAAAAAAAAAAAAAAAAAAAAAACTAGCTTGCATCCTCGTAGAACTCACATACTCCCCCATTCGCCCCCACACCCAGCTCCTTTCACACCCCCGCACCAACCCCGGTTCCCCCCCACAACAACCCGCACCCACCCTACTACCAACCTCCCCACACACAACCATACCTACCAAAACCCCCAACCCCCCACACGCCCCCCTACCCACACCACCCCCACCCAACTCCCCCGCTTATCTCCCGCCCCCCCAACCCTCCCCCCCGCCCTCATCCCAACCCTCCCTATTGTGTGGAGAGACTCCCCACCACCCCCCCCCCCCCACCTCCCCACCCCCCGCCGTCCACCCCCCAACGCCGACCTCTCCCGCCCCCCCATACCGTGCCCCTCACTCCACCCCCGCATGCCCCTCCCTCCCCCCCCCCAACCCCTTCACTTAAATGGGTCCCTCCTCCACCGCCCCACCCACCCACCTCACCCCGTATCTTCCCTACTCCCGCCGAACCCCCCCCCCCCGCCGCACCAGGAGTTAATCCCACTCCACACTCGCCGCACCTCAGATCTTACCTCTTGATCCATCACAGTCCTCTTATACCAACCAACCGCAAAATCCCCCCCCAGTTAACCCCAACACATAACCCCCCCCCCCCCCACACCCCTACACCACCAAAACCCCCACACATACAATAAAGTTAACACTCCAACCCACCGCAAGACCCACGCGCCCTTCCCGGCGCACCCGGACCTTCTTCCTCCCCATCCCCTCCCCACACCCTTTACCGTTGCCCCCACTCACTATCAACCTCTGGTCTATCCAACATCTCACACCCATCATAACCCCCCACCCTAGCCGCCTCATCACCCTCCTATCTCCGCCCCCTCCACACCCCCCTACCATGCCCTCCGCCCCCCCCCCACCTATCTGCCTATCCTGGCACGCCTTCGCTCCCCAACATCTATCGTCCCCTGGTCCCCCCCTATACCTGTCAAATTGCCCTGCTTTTCTCCCTTCTTAATCGCCCGTCGCCCCCTCATCCCCCCTCAGGTCAGAATTCTCTCCCGCTCTCGCCCGTTACGCGACCCTTTTTAGTGCTGTCGCTCTTGTCCCTAAAATCCCCGCGCCCCCCCCAACGAACCCCCCCCCAAAACATAAAATACATAAAATATCCCGCCCCAACGCCCCTCCCCCCTTATGAAACTCCCAATTAACCCTGCCCATCAGCAGGGTCACAAAGATAAAAAATTTTTTAGTCCTACACTCATATAAGTGTACACTACTACTATTAAATTATAATCACCAGTGGAATCCTACCCTTAATGCTCAAGGTTGGTGGTAAGGAAACATCCCGCCCTCCACACCCCCCCCCCCACCCCCCCCACATACATTTAAACTCCCACAACACACACCCAACTCCCCCTGCCCCTCTGGTGCGAACTATAGCCAATTAAGAGGCATGACCAAAGCTTCAACACTAACCGTATAATCCATCTTTTCTGATCAAAATAAAACATTACAACGTTTTGGAACATTAAGAAAATGTATTATATTAAACGGGAAATTCTTTTAATTGATATTTTATAAAGCTGTCTCGATTGTAATAATATTTTAGATCTTTGGTAAGGTTTTTTATCTGAACAGTGATGTCAGAAAAGTTTAGAAAATTTTCATTCTTATTTAATACAAAATCTTCAAAGCTGAAAATTACAATCCACGCGTTCTCTCGCTTTAAAAGAATTTCGTAAAGAAATGAAATTTCAAACAGGAACGGAAAAAAAGTTTCAAAAGTATTCAAAATTCGCAAAATAGTCCAATCCTATAATCTAGTCCAAAAAGTTTCAATTCTTTGTATTTAGCTTACCTACTTCAAAGCACTTTTGTCTCTTTGTATTTCGATCTCAAAGTTGAAGCTGATTACTTATTCATGATCCAGTTTTATGCAGAATGTTTGGTCCTTTTATGGCGTGAAGGGAAGAAGAGTGTGTCACTTTCTTCCAATATCAACGAAATGACTTTTTTGTTTACTTTATTACTGATAGCTCTGATATTTTATTTCTTATTTACTTGACAAATAAGGGAATTCTTTCAAAATTTATGCATATTCTTTACTCCGTTTCCCGTTTTTTTATCGGCTTTACTTTGACTTTGAAGATTTTTACTTTGTTAAAAAATTTTGATTGTTCTTGATAAAAGAAGTATTTGAAGAAAGAACGAAGGTCGTAAATTGAAATGTGTACTTGGAGAGAAAAGTTTAAAATAATGTTAAATGAAAGAGAAATATGTCATATTCTACAGACTGTCTATTTCGCAATAATCAGTCTGTAGTAAATGTCTATTTCGCAACTTCTACGTTTGCAGCTGTAATTGTTTTATTATTATTACTTCAATAATTTTTATTTTTTGTGTAAATTTACAAAAAAATGAATTTTAAAATACTTTCTAAAGTGTGTTTGTTAGACAAGTGTAACAGGTGTTTTAAAAGTCTAAACTCACTGAAGTGTAAATTGTTTTCGAGACCTAATACTAACTTAAAATACTGGAAATGAAACAATTAAAACATGAATGTTGGCCATTAGTGGAAAAATAGCTTAAGTGATAATAATGAGTTAATTTGCATTTGATCTATTTACCTACTTAAGTTGAATAACAGTTTTTGCCACTTGTATGATGCATTAGTTTTTTTTTTCATTTTGTAAGTATTGCATTAAAAAAAGTTTGATGACATTCTGTATGATATTTTTTCACTTGTTTACCTGCCACTTAAAGTCAATGAACATATATGAAGTAACAGATTATTTGATTAAATATCCTATAAGATCATATTCAGCAGAGAAATTGCCAACTTATTGCAAGGTAAATTAATTATCGTTCTAAATAAATGATTAAATGGAAACTGCGAAATGAAGAGGTATTACAGTGTTAAGCCCTTATGATTGAGATATAATGGTTGTTGACGAGGTGTTGTATGTCATTGTTTAAGTATAGTAATTCAGTCACACTTAAGCTCCCTCCCTAGACGATTTTATGAAGCTAATGTCCTTTTATTGAAGAATTTTGTGTCATTTTATTGTAGCTAAGAGTTAAAACAAATTGGTACATAAAGTAAATTTAGCACAGCAGCAAGAGACGTCAGCAATGCTATTTTTCAACTCGTAAATTGAAAACAAAACTGGTATTAAGCCAGTAAGTTACGGCTGTTGAACCCGGGAAATAATTAATGTAGGCTTCACAGATGCGATCTATTAAAAAAAAAAAAAAAAAAAAAAAAAAAAAAAAAAAAAACCTTAAAAACGAAACTGTATTGTTTCTTCTAGAGTTGTCGAATCGTTTTTCCTCTGTCATTAAACGCATGTTCATTACTTTTTAGAAAGAAGACTATGAATAATACACATATAGCATGATACGTAAGCCGTGTTCAAAATGCGAGATATCCTGCGGAAAAATATCAAAAAAAAAAAAAACTATTTGCATTGGAGAATTAATCTTATTGGAAACCGATCTAATGTACAAATCGTTGCAAGTAGAATCGATACAAGGAAGCGGAATCAATTGAAGTAGCATCGATTGTTAAGAATTGTAAAATTAGTGGCTGAAATTATAAACAAAAATATTTCAATTCTTTAAAGCAAAAACCGGTTCGATTTAAATAACAAGAGAGACGAATGGAACTTCAAAATAAGCTAAAGAATGAGGCTTGAGATAAAGAACAACATTATGCATGAAGTCTAAAATATTCACATTTCTTCTGTAAATAATACAACAGCAGGAAAAAGAGCGTATGAAAATAAACGAAAGTTTCAACTTTGTTCGTATTGGGAAAAAAAGGGCAACTTTAGCTTTGTGAGCCACAAATTAATTTGAGTCCTGAATAAAGTTGGATCATGAATAATAAATGAGTTTTAATCTTTAAATTAAACGTACGAAGAAGCAAGAGTTTCTGATAATATTATAAAACAGACATTCAAGTTTGGTTTGAGTACCAATATTTTGTTTCCTTATAAAAGGCATGCTTCGTAAGTGTATTCAAAGTTATGCTAAATATAAATACTTATATTATGTAATCTTAATCAATGAACTCAATTCTGAAGTATAGAGGGAAAACGAAAAAGGACATGTGAACAGTTTTTTTTTAAATATATTGTCGATTTTTTAGCGTAATAATGAAAATTTTTTGAAAGGTAACAAACATATTAAAAATATTCAAAGTATTTGAATAATATTTAAATATTTTAAAATGCACATAGATTATTGAAAAATGTTTTCAATGATTAACTAGCAACCATATAGAGCAAAATATGTAAACACGATTAAAAAATGCAGGATCATATTTTTAAGAAAATCTCTTGAAATTGAAACATATAACAATTTCTTTGGGGTTTTATTGAAATGTATACTATATCAGTTAAAATTTTGCAGTAATTGTGCAAACAAGAATGTTTTTCTACAATATGCGTATTACTCTGCTCACTGCATAATTTCAAAGTATTTTAGCGAGTTTTACTTACTGGATACACAAGAAAAGAATTTAAAGAGAGTACAAAAAGTATTTCTTTATGAAAAGGCTATTCTTGTTATATATATTTGTTGGAAATCGATTAAAACTCAACTCAGAAATCGAAATCCGTATCAATTAAAACTCATTAGTTAATAAAATAGCAATTTATTAACACAACTCAGAAATTATGCAAGAACGTACCATCTATATACTACAGATAACTAACATCAAAACTTAACTTGTAACTACTCACTTAGCAACTCAGTATTCCATGAAAAATCAAATATTTAAAACTCCAACAATGCCAAATATAAAATAAAGTATAAAATAAATTGCAAGGCTTAACAAACTCTAAATATGAAATAAAATTCAAGGCTTTGCACTTGACAATATTTGCAGATCCAACATCCTCCCACCTTGAGTTGGGGGACTTCTCAACTCAACAGTCATAAGTCAAGTCTAGCAAAATCTTTTTTTTTCTTTCCAGTTGGCGATACTCTTGATTTGGCACTTAACAACTGTACCTTAACACATTCATTCGTTTCTACACGAAAAAGAGCTGCTGCTTCATAGGCATACTGGCTTGCAACTTCAATAAAAAGCTTTAATTCTTGTTCATTCCGTACACTTGTCGCACTATTATCCACGTAGAAACTTTTCATCAATAATTTAATCATATACTCGGGATATTTCTCATCTTCACTGGTCAAAACACTTTGCAAATAATTCATAATCACAATTCCGAGCAAAAATGGACAACTTGAAACGCCAAATACTACATGGCAATGGCGAAAGTGCGTTAGTTGGCCGTTTTCCCCGAACCACAAAAACCGCAAATAATCTTTGTCAATAGGGAAAAGACAAATTTGTAGAACAACCTCGTAAATGTCCGTTATTACTCCAAATTTCTCCAAGTGAAACCGATACGAAATATTCGGAATCACCCCAATTAGATTAACTCCACTCTCTGAGCAATCATTGAGACTAGCTGAACCTTTTTGTTTTGCCGAAGCATCAAAAATGGGACCTGTTTTTGTTGTACTATTCTCCTTTAAAACCAGACGGTGATGCAAATAATGTGTTGCACTTTGAATTTCATCTTCTGGTACATCTTCTGTAATATTTTCTCCTAACCATTCTTTAAACACTTTTCCGTATAACTTGAACATTCCTTGGGATTTTAGATTCTTTACAACTTTCTGCGGCGTTTTCTCAGAGAGCTCAAAATGATCAGGAAGTGGAAGATCACCCTCAATCCAAGTCAAACTCACTAAAAATCTATCATTTTCTATTTGAACTGTGTCTAAAAATTTGTGCTTCGCCACCTCCTGTAATTCAAGTGCTGTCTTCTTTTCTGAAGAATCAGTGATACCAAAAGAGTCAAGAGTCCACAAATTCGATCTACAGGTATCACTACAAATTATACTCGTTACAAGCATTGCAGTGCTTCCATGGGATTCTGAACTAGAGCTCTTCCCCATTACAGTCCACCCTAATCGAGTTTCAATTGCGGCAAGGCCACTAGGAAGTAATTTAAATCCTCCTGTCATAAGTTTTCCTGCAACGTCTGCTCCTATCAAAATTTCAATTGGGGCTCGATTATCATCCTCAATATAAATGTTTAAGTCGGAAAGTTCTTTTGTACATTCACTCGTAGGTGGCTTTGTTTCGCATATGACTGATTGACTTAAAACGTCAAAATTGCAATTATAGTCTCCATTAGCACTCGTTAAATATAATTTAAATACGTCGTGCTTACACACACCAGAATTGTTTCCTCCAAAAAGAGCATGTTGGAGATACTCTGTACCCTTAGCTCTGTACTTCATCTCCTTAGCTGTATCCTTTAGAATATATGACCTCTGTGATGCAGAATCAAATATTGCTCTTACTTTACGCCTCTTTCCATTACCTCTGACGATCACCATCAGGGTCTGCAACATTACTTTTGGCGACATCGAAATGTTTGCCAATGCTGAATCTTGCTCCGAAGTTTCTTCTAATGTAACAATTCTTTCATAAGACTGAGGTGTTTGTGCACTTCTACACAACAAAATGTGATGTCTTCTTCCACAGTTGACGCAACCCGCTTTTACATTGTATTGACGAACTTGGTGTCCTTCTCTGAGACACAAAAAACAGCAGTGAGATTTCCAGACAAGATCTTCTCTCTCTTTAAGCGGTAACTTTTTTGCTTTTATGCAATCTTTCGAATCATGATGATTGTGGCAAAAAATACACAGTTTCTGGATTTCTGATGAAGTTAAAAAATCTGCTGCTGTTGCTACTTGAGCAGCATTCCCAAACTTCGTTTTATTAACAGATTTTTTCTCATTGTGAAACTTGTTATCTCGAGCAGCTGATTCTACTTTAGAACACTCGAATGATTGAGAAGCCAAAATTATTCTTTCTTCGGCTTCTACCTCATCTTGTAGAAAATCCAAAATCGAGCTCAAGTCGCTCTTCTCTTCTTGGCGCGAACTCTGTTCATCTTCTGTGGCAGTATCTCTCCTTCTCCGATTAGTTGTTCGATGCCGTTCCCAAGCTCTCAATGTTTCTTGGGGTAGCGATGACTCGATTAGAGGAAACAACATGGATGCATATTTGGCTCTTGTTACACCCAGTGTTTCCAATGCCCGTAATTTACTTTCTAGTAAATCGTATAGTACTCTAAGAGATTTTGTTCGAGCACTGCCTTTCTGAAGAACTATCGCCAACAAATCTCTTACATAGACCTGGATCAACAGTTCATCTTTGCCAAATCTACTCTTTAGCTGACTCAATGCTTGTTCGTAACTGTCACCACCCGGTGGGAAACTTTTAATCAAATCTTCGGCAACGCTTCCTTTCACCATACTTTGAGACAGGTATGCAAATTTATCATGTAAATCTAAACTGGGATCTTTATCAATCTTCTGAAACTGTCCCCAAAATCCCAGCCAGTTTCTTATATCTCCATTAAATGACGGGAGTCGAATCTTTGGGTACCGTAGCAGAGTATTTCTCTGTGACAAATTTGCACTCGAGACCGAAGCAGAGTCTTTTTCACATTGGCAAAGTTTTTTGAGTTTGTGTCCTAAAACGCGCCAACGATCAATATACATCTCAGATTGATCGAATTCAGCATCACGTTCTGTTTCCACAGTATTATCTTCGTACAGAAGATTTCTAACTTTATACTCAGTCTCAATCATTAAAAATGCTTTTTCTTCGATTATTTTAAGTCTAAGCAATTTATCTTCATCAGTTAAGCCAGGTTCTTCTATATCGAATTCATTGCAAGCTCTTGTAAATAATCTCCTGTACTGTGTCCTGGATTTCTTCAACTCATCCATTTTAAAATTCTCAAAATATTTTTCGCTCACAAAATGATAAACTCAATAATAACTCAATAACTCACTAGTATCGTAGTATAGATGGTCCTGTCGAACGGACGCCAGATGTTGGAAATCGATTAAAACTCAACTCAGAAATCGAAATCCGTATCAATTAAAACTCATTAGTTAATAAAATAGCAATTTATTAACACAACTCAGAAATTATGCAAGAACGTACCATCTATATACTACAGATAACTAACATCAAAACTTAACTTGTAACTACTCACTCACAACTCAGTATTCCATGAAAAATCAAATATTTAAAACTCCAACAATGCCAAATATAAAATAAAGTATAAAATAAATTGCAAGGCTTAACAAACTCTAAATATGAAATAAAATTCAAGGCTTTGCACTTAACAATATTTGCAGATCCAACATATTTTTAAGCTCGGTACAAAGTACGTTAGTGTATTTTGAAACGATTTTAAATTTTAGATTTTGGTTAAAGGAAAATATGCTGTGTAGTTTTATTTCTTGGACCTATTATATAATTTTAAATTATGTATTATGTATTTATATATTTATGTAGAGCTCTAAATTAAATAACTATTTAGTAACAAAAATTATTACACTGCAAAAATTGAATTGTTGCTTTTACAGAATAATACCTGAAGCAGATGTTTTTAGTTTAAAACTGTAAAGCTCAGTAATAAACTATAAAAATAGACCAGTAAGAAGACCAATAGCCTTTCTAACACTATTTCTGTTCAGACTTAAGAGTTTTTTGCCCTGATACTAGGGCAACCTCTATTAAGTTCTTTTGCCTGACGCTGTCCATGCAAATTTGCACCAGTTATGGTACTGTTTTTTCTTTAGGATATCAAAAACAGCAGTCCTAATAAGATTCTTTGAAACTCCAATAGCTGGCTCGGGGCCAACAAAAGGTGTATCAGAACCTTTTCTAGCAAGATGATCAGCCATTTCATTACCTTCTACACCTGAGTGCCCAGGTACCCAGCAGAGGGTGATCTTACTCGTCTCTGCAAGAGTGCAAAGCATGTTATAGCATTCCCAGACAATATTGCTGTAAACTAGCAATTTTAGTTTACTATTGTAAAATTAGCAATTTTACAGTTTACTATTGTAAAATTGGTAATTTTATAGTTTATTACTGTAAAAACAACAGAGTAATATTGGCAACAGAGATTACAGTTTAAAACTGTGAAATGCACAGTAATAAACTGTAAAACTAGCAATTTTAGTTTATTACTGTAAAATTAGCTGTATTATACTGTAAAAACAACAAACAACAAATTAATGTAAGAATAACGAAAGAAACTTTGCAAACTGATTGTTAAGAAAAATATTAAACATAAATATTTAGTATTTTTGTTAACATTTAAATTACTCGGAACGAAAATTAATGCCGGCCACCTTGTATGTACCACCTTTCTTTGTATGAATGTGTTGTTGTGTGAAAGGTTGCCTACCCTATAAACGGGTACCTATGGCATGCGTGTACTGTGGAAGTCGGACTTCACACCAAATTACGGTACAGTTGGAAAAGTGAAGCAGCGCACCCCAAATTGCCAGTCTGGCTGGCCCACGACAAAAAAAAAAAAATAATATCCCGAAGAGAATGTGGGAACTACTCAGTGCCCCTAGATGTTGTTTTGACATGTGTCCCATTATCTAACTTACGCAGAGAGCCACATGAGTAATGAAATAATAAACATAAATGAAGTAGGTCGTAATCGAAAGAGCATATTAAGATATTTTTCGACGCAAAATCTTCTTAGATTTCGTGTGATTTCGTTGAACGATCTTTTTATTATTTATGATTTAAAATATCTCCGCGAAACTGAATCACGCTTCACTGGTCACAACAAGCGAGGGACGCGTCACTAGCAGTTTGAAAGGATCATCTATGAGTGTTATACTCTGCGTGACGAAAGCTGGCGTGTCTAAGCAAAATTAATTTCCCATTTTCCGTACTCAACCCCTTATGGATGTAATAGTTACGGTGTTGTGGACTTTTTTTTAAATTACCCTTTTTAATTAAAGTTTTTAAAAGCGGGCGATTTTT
>JAXGGA010007432.1:0-62734 GCA_038373865.1 Uloborus plumipes
CACACCCTTCTTTATCAATTGCTTTAACGATATTCTTCATGAATTGATTTTGTGAAAAAAGGTAGTATATATTTTTTAATCCATTAGAAGAACGTTTTGGATGTTTTTTGTCATTACAAATATATTGTTTGCTTTCTGGATATTTCTTTTTAATACAATAATCATGTTTTGATCTGCTTAAAAAGCAATAGTTTGTATAACTGAGCCATACCTCTGAATTATATCGACACTTTAAAGCAGATATTAAAGTGAATTGTGTTTCTATTCTCTGTTTACATGTTCTACTGCTATAATAAATAAAAAAAAAAGTGTATATTTATCAAATGCATCTAAAAGAGAAATGTAATATACTCATAACTCCAATAAGATAGCCTATATAATCCAAAATGTATAAATGAAATTTCTTAAAATTAGAGGGTGATAATTTTTTTAAAAATAATATTCTTTTTTAAGCACCTTGAAATCTATATTAAACAATCAAAGTACATTGAGGAACAGAACATTCGTTAAAATTTGTTTTTCAGTGTAATCAGTGACGGATTCATATTCTGGGGCCCGTCGCAATGTTGTTTTGGAGGGCCCTTTATCTAACATTAACGTCATTTTCACGTGTGGTTTTGGATCTTTTTCGGAGCTCTAATATCACGGGTGCTCCTATTGGTTTAGTCATCATGACATAATGTTAAAGGAAGATAATGATCATTTGAACTTTGCAACAATTCTTCATTTTAAAATGTATAACAAAGTTAACCCATTTATGCCCAATTTTTTTAAATAATTTTTTTTCAATTTGTATCTGCTTAAAACTCTTACTTGGAATGGTTTACATACATTTTAGGCTTGAAATAGTTTGCCGCTGCCATATTTATTAAGTTATTTAACGTCCTAATTATGGGGCACTGGGCAGATGTGTGAGCAAAATACGACCTTACTTGACTTTACTTGTGCAAAGTAACATTACAGAAGGCATCTGTGATCTATTTTAAGCAAATCATTTTAAAACAGTTTAATTTTATGAAAAATAAGTTCGCAAAAAAAAAACTTACTTTCTGTGCTATCCATTACGGATCGTTGCTTGACTGATTTGTCCGAAAATAGCTGTCAAAAAATAAACTCTGATGCCCAAATAGTGGCTCTAACTGGTTTTCTCAAGAAGAAGGACTATTTAACTTGCGAAAAACAGCTTTAGTAAAATGATATACCCATTACAGGTTTTTGTATGCAGTAACTAACAAGCGTCCCGTTTTTAGGCTACTGGGCATAAATGGGTTAAACACTCAAAAGAATCGAATTAGTTTGAAATTGGCTTACTTTGTTGATTCCTCTAACACTAGTGATTGAATGTCTACTGCTTCACAATCTCAGATCAATCTACCAAATATTAAATAGCTTAGCTTAGAAGCAGATGAGATGGAGTGGGTACGTGGAAGTTTAAGAATTTTTTTTCTTTTTACTAGAGAAGAAAAGGCCTTTTATTTCAAAATTATAACAAGCCTGGTATTTTAATTATTGATTTGACTCTACATTTCTAGAAAAATAATCTGACATTGATTTTATGATTGGCAGCCGTTTTGTATGTCCCATTGAGAAGTTCCATGTAACTTGCTACATAGTTTTATTCTTGTCTGCTGAGTTTTATTTTCAGGATTTAGATTTTATTTAGGTATGTGTCTCCTGGTGCTTGTTTCACTAACAGAAGTTTTCTTCGATTATAAGAAAACATTATTCTATATATTAACGAAATTTGTTTAAGGTTTTACGGTGGATTGAAAGGGATATAATATTAGGCTAAATATTAAGAATCTGAATAGTAGTTTCTCGTCAAAAGTTTTTCTACGCAGTAAATATGCTTATTATTAAAGTTCTTATGTTTCTTCTTATGTTTCATAAATTCTATTTAATTAATGGTGTAATACATTAATAAAATAAATTCTCCAACAACTATAAAAAAACAATTATAGCAATATTTTATGATTTTTTTTCGGAATAAAAAGTATTTATTCAGAATTATGAGCAGTTCATAGTTGTAAAATGTAATATGAAATGGCCAGGTATTAATCAAAAATTTGCTCTCTGGAAAATAACAATGAAAGATCAATATTCAAAGTTTGTATGTATAAGCAAAGCTACGATGAATTACGAAATCGCAGTTTGTTAAAAACAACTTGGAATATGTATGAATGAGGAAATGAGATTAAAGGATTAGGCCTTTAAATTTACTGCAAACTGGCTCTTTTAAACACTGTGTCTGCTCAGAGCTTTTCCTTTTGTCTTCAACATGGAAAATATCTTGATTAAAACATTTGAGCGTCATAAAAATTCAGGTAATTTATCTCGTTAATATGAATTTAGCAGCGCATGTTTTTTGTTCATCTACAATTTTGTCCACTTAGAGACGAAACGAAAAAGAAAAGCGCATAAGTGTAGACAAGTGTTTCAAGGCAAAAAAAAAAAAAAACCCTGAAAGTGGTTGAAAGTTGCCTGAAGTTGTGTCACAAAGACCCTATGTCATACTCTTAGCGTTAAAAAACTTTTCTTCGTTATAATTTACGTTTTAGTGTGACACTTTAAGATTGCCATGCGGTGGTCATTGCACGAGATAGGAGACCGTGAAGGCTCCGGTAAGTGATTACAAATCAGGACTAGTCTTGCAATGAAATTTTGAGGAGCACATATAGATGGAAAAAATAGCTGGAGGAAAGAAAAGAAGCAATCGTAACTAAATCAAGAGCAGGAAAACTTTTGCGCGATATTGTGAAAATGTTTTTCACTTGTACGAGAGGATTTTAAACTAGAACGATCTTTGAATTTTATAAATCGTAGAGCTAATTCAGAGAAAGCTGGCTTTTGCACGTTCCATAAAAATAGAAAAGTTTTCTTCCTATTATCACTTTCCTCAAAAATGAAGATGGGGTTATGAAGGAACAGACCTTCGAAAACGTGTTAAACAACTAAGCTTTAGCAATCGTAGTGATGATTATATTTTATACGTTTGGGTTATTGCATTGATGCTTCATAAAAGAAATAACCAGTTTTTACTCTGTTAATTAAAGCTTTTACTCTGAAAATTTCAGAACTATTCTACCATCTTCACTCCACTCAATACTATTCAAAAATATTTCGGAGAAGTAGCGCTTTCAAAACATAATGAGTCGATTTTAATTACAATGCTCATACATACGTGAATAGTATCATTACAATTTAAAAACCAATCGCTATGTTTTACTTTTAGTTTTCCACTTTGAATAATTCAGCACTTATTGAAAAGTGCCTATTTTATACCCAGTTTACTGCACGTGATAAGTTTTCAAGTATTAAAAGTACATTTTCTTAAAAATGGTATTTTTTCTGCCCTATATTGCTTGGGAATAAAACAGTCAACTTTAAAATTGTTTTAGTTTAAGAAAAAGGACTCACGTAATTTGATCTTGACAAGAAATTAACAAGCTTTTGTTGCACAAAGCCGAACTTAATAGACACTTGACAATATTTGTTCTAGTATAATTCGTTTTTAATGTCTTAGCTAAAGAAAAAAAAAAGTTCCAAAATAATTACTTGAAATTATGGCAACAAATGTAAAAAGAAAACCCTCTCATCTGTGAAACTTAACGAACACACAACAGCATTTTATGAATAATAAAATTCAGTGACTGACTTACAATATCGCTAATATCATAATTACGTTTGGCTACCATGACCATAGGGGACAAACTTGTATTGAAAATACGAATGATAAACGTTTGACACTCTTCTGCGATGGACAAAAGGGTCCCGAAAATGCACTGCGGCAGCCACCCCAAGCCTGCAAATCAGCCACTGGTAACATTTCTAAACTTTTTGGGTAAAAAGAGAAACAAAAAGTATTTGAATGCGGATAGACTGCTGACATTAAAGCAATTTCTCAGGATGTTTCTAGAGCAAAATAAAAAAGGCAACATAAATCCGTGGTCCCACGTCCTTGAGAAAGCCGATGTCCTCAGGTGCGTAATTAAGATCGTCCATCCCTAATTTCCGAAGGATGACCTTACGACCGAAAGCCGCAAAATGATAGTCGATTTCGCAAACAGAGGAATACCACCGGAAGGAAACGAAAGTCTAGAATAAGATAACAGCGGCACCTATTCAAGGGCCCCTTGGTACAACCCTTAACGAAAGTAAAATTGGTGGTCGGACGGAAATATCATTCTCGGCAGAACGAGTTTTTGGGCGGAAGGTCTATGACCGCTTACGTTGCTTTTTTGAAACAGCTGTGGCGGAGTGGCTATTTTCTTTCTTTTTCGACGGAGAATAATTTTGCTAGCTGAAGTACGATATTCAAACAGTTGATTTAAAAAATAGAAACAGAAAGAAGCAAAAAAAAAAAAAAAATATCTTTCCGTTATGCAATAATTGAAGAGTGTAGCTGCAAAAGTAGGTACAGTCGAACCAGCTTAATGGAATAGCCATTTCGCCACGAAAAAATATTCTTATAAGCGGGCAATTCCATTATATAGGATCAAAATAATGCATTATAGCGATTTGGTACATTGAAAATGTATTATATTAAGCGGAATATTCCTTTAATCGGTATTCTAATAATCGGGGTTAACTGCATGTCTCCGATTCCGATTTTTGCGCAAATACTTTTTTTTTTCATTCAGTTTTCTCAGTGCAATACTAAGGTAGGCCAACAGCTCGAGACAGTGTCGAAGTTTCAAAATGGTCCCCTAAAAGGTTTAAACAAAACTGAAAAGTTCTGGTAATTTATGAATTACCATAGCTATTCAGTTTTGTTTCTTCGTGCACCTACAGAAGTGTTTGTGTGTCCAGTGTGTGTTGTGTGTTCAGAAGTGTTTGTGTGTCCAGTGTGTGTTGTGTGTACAGAAGTGTTTGTGTGTCCAGTGTGTGTTGTGTGTACAGAAGTATTTGTGTCTACTATAGAGTTTGTGTCTTGGTGCAACTACAGAAATGGGATTTTTTTCCGAACAACAAATTTCTTTGGAGATAGCTACTTTTGCAGTCATTTACTCCGTGTTACACGGACAGCCAGCCATATTTATTGTACGACGAAATTATTTGATAGTAAAAACTAGAGCATGTGAGCTTGAAAACATCCAGTGGTTGCGATACTAAAGTATGTTAATTCAATAGGGATGAAAAATTGCTAATAAAATATATGCCTCTTTTTAAACGTGTAAGGAATATTACATCGAATTTCTTGAAACCAACCGATAGGAAGCGATGAAAATGGTTGGTTTGTTGGTTGTATTAAGTTTTTTGGTGAAAGCGCCTTAGTAGTCTATATTACGCCAAACTGTAGTACTCTAAAATGTAACAAAAATTAACAGATGATAAAGCTATTTTTTTTAATATACAGTCAGAAAACTTTACAAGATTTAAAAAAAAAACATTTTTAAAACTGTCACATATACTAATTTTAAAAATTTTCTAATAATTTTGGCAAAACCAGAAGTTCAAATGATGAAGTCGACACAAAACAAGGACAAAAACAAAACACCAAATTAGATTCATTACGTCAATCTCTTGAAGAAAAAGAGGAACAAACTATCGACGAAAATGTAAATAGACCTTAGTTTCTACGCATTGTTTATTTTGAGCAATTAAGTTGCATTCTGTTACGTATAAGCAGTACAATTTTTATTAGAACAAAAAACAAATTTATTTTTCTTAATGCAACACAAAAACATATTTTATACTAAAAGGGATGCGTCTTGAATGCTTGTTCTGCAACACAATATCATTTTAGAGACAACTTTTGGTGACGATTGTTAACTTAAAGTAATGATTCACTGTCAGCGTTTTTACTGCTTGAGTATATTGCAGGAAACAATAGTGCTTAATTTAGGTTTTAAATATTCTATTATAGTATTTTTAAAATGTGCGTAGATTATTTTTTAGTTTAATTACGATATATTTAAAAAAATATATTGATAAAAGTTTTTTTCAAGCCAAAATGCTCTGTTAATGGTACAATAAACTAATACCCGATCTAAAAAATGTTATATATGCAATTTGAAAAAAGAAAAAAGAAACTCAGACATTTTTATATTTTTCAGGTTTTTCTTTATGTCTCGTAATTTTAAAAACAAATTTCAAATTTCTTCTGTCAAATTCTTCTACACATTTAAAGGAAAATTGTAGTTTTTTAAAAATAAAATCAACAATTTACGGAGAGCTGAGGACAAAAATAAAGAGTCATATAAGTTCATCTTAGAGGGGGGAAAATCATGTTTTTTTTTTTTTTTTTTCGTGAAATACTTTTAAACGCCGGCTACCTTGTCAAGTGGTCAGAGAAGCCTGACTGCGATGAAGTGGATTCGGGTTCAAATCCCGGCTTGAACAGGGATGAACTTTCTCTTTCCTGCCATTGTTCTTCCTTTGTATGAATGTGTTGTATGTTGTGTTGTGAAATGTTGCCTACCGACTGTGAAAGGTGGAAGTCGGACTTCACACCAAATTAAACAGCCCAACTGTCAAACAGTTAGCTGAAAAAAAGTATTGTTAAGTTTTCTGCAAGATGAGTCTACTTCTGTGGACAAGTGCCAGTCAACTGCCAGTAGAAAACACTTTCCAACATAATAGAACCCTCAGTAATTAACAATAAAGCTTTTTTCATAACTGTAAATCGTAAACATCTTCTCATTGTTAAGAGTATTTTGTTCGAATATAAAGTACCGATATCGAAAAAATACGACGGTTAAATACAAAACAAATATCGACGGTTAATATTGAACACACAATATTAACCGTCAAACATCAACAGTCAAATATCGATGGTAAAAAGTTATGCTAATGTTTAAAAAACATCGTCGATGTCATTCCTCCAATTGCTGTACTATGTTCGTTTGATCAACCAATGGCGGGTGGTGACCGTTGCTTTTATCTTTAATAATCATGAAAAAATGCTAAAATGTGTAATGTAATGGGTACTTTTTGACATTCAAAGTCAAGTATTTAAAAATTATTAAGCTTAAAAATTGGTTTATTAGTCTGTTTACCTTTTTTGATATGATTGACACCCGTCTCCTTTGCCAAGAGAACACCTTTGGACGTTTAAGGTGTGCACGTGAATACCATTAACTTTCCCTGTCAGCAACGCTTCAACAGCAATCAAGATTGTGTGATATTGTGCGTTATAAAAATCATTATCAGCATCGTTTCCAATTCTTCACTATTTTTCACTTCATTAAAGCTTCGATATCTAGAACTTAATTTTCTGAATTACCTTATTAAATTAAATCATAAATTGTCCTTGTCACTTTTCGAGCTGATACATCAAAATCTCATCAGCTCAGCACGTTTATTGAATGCATAATGCACCATCCTCATAAATAAAAATGCTTGATCAATAACGGCTACATTTTCAAGGGCTTCTATAATAGATTCATTAAGTAAATTTTCATATCTTTCTATTATGAGACTGAATCGAAGAAAAGAAGATAGCCATCGATAATTTTCCATCTGAAATGATTTATAATATCGCAAACGCCACTTCAATTTGGTGGCGTGATTCTTCGGAAACATCATCCTAATGTCCATCTTCGACCTTGAGGACAGCAGACCATCTCAATCGTCTCCACCAGAATGGGGAAAACAATAGCCAAAGATCGAAAGTGGAGATTCGATGTCCAGTCCAATCCAAACTGTGCAAAAGCAAAATACCACCAACGATCGTGTGGACATCAGCGATTAAAGTGGAGACTCTTTTCTCTTGTGGAAAAGGTTTTTCCGGCTTCTCGAATTGGAAATCGGCAGTTGAGTAACTACAAAGCATTTACGTAACTTTTGTTCCCCAGGTGCCTCTCCGAAGGCTGTTTGGGATCATCGCCGCTTTTGCAGTGTCTTTTTTCGCCGCATCTCTGATCCGACTTGCTATCTCACAGGGAGGCTGTTTTCACTGCTGATCAATGGAATAGATATACGCACGAGTTTCGTCGACTCTGCTGAGAATTTACCTGCACAACAAACGTGAGTGATGGATTTCTTAATATTTTTATGCATTCATTTTTGTTTTTAGCAATTTTTACAAAAATATTTCGTGCATAGAAAATCAAAAATACGCCTTAAAAATTTAGGCAAGCGTAATTTTCGGTGAAAGTCAAAATTAGCATGAACCACGGGTCTTATGGCGACTAAATGAAATGAAATAGAATAAAAAAAAATATATTTTGAATTTGTTTTTAACAAATTAAAAGTTTTCACAATCGGGAGTTGCAACCAAGTGCACATTCTGTGTTTCATGGTACCGTTTTAGTTTATCTTTTCATATTTTTATTTCCTTGAATCCTGTTCCAAACATTATTTTACAGTTAAAAGACTTTCTAGGAACTAAGTAGTGTTTACAGTCAGCAGCACTGATTGTTTAAAATCTATATTTATTTTTAACTGTAAATTCTAGAGTGGCAGCCCATCCTAAAAACTCCATGTCTTTATTAGTGTGAAAAAAGATAGGATATCAACTAAAATTGAGGACAAGGAACAATTCCTAATTATTCGGAAAAAAAAACGTAATTTAAAACCATTCCTCAATTTCCCACTACAAAATAAATTAGCTTCATTAGCGTGTGTAAAATATATTTTAAGTAATGAATAAAATCTTCTCTACCAAAACCATAGGTCAGGCATTATAAAAAAAAATATTCAAAATATATTACTTGCCTTTAATAATGTAGTTAAGAGATTACTAATTTCAACTATTTCGAAAAATACATTGTTCAATCCACATGCACTGCTGTGAAATTTTTACACGTATATTTGCTATTTAGTCCGTTAATTTTAAACTTAGGTTAAAAAATATGATATATTTAGGCATACTATCAGCCCCGCTGAAACCTGTCACGTGCTAAACGAATGTTTCACTTATATGAATGAAACCTTTTGGAACCTAACATTGCCCCACAGAGTTATGTTATACTCGATTAATTGATCCTTTCCCTCGAAAATCTAATAAGACTACTCAGAGAAAAGAAAGATTTTTGTTTATAATTTAATGTGCAATGATGGGAGCAAAGTGAAGAGTTTCACAAGGTTTTCGAAAACAATGGTGAAACATTTTCTCCAGCAAATACAACAACGAAAGTGCAGCAGCTTGATCGGCGTATTATAGCCACTTTGAAAATCAAATAGGAAAGTTTAAATTTTATAGTCAGGAAAATTCGATATCAAAATGTTTTCAAAATGTAATGTAAAGAGAGTGGCACCAAAGGAAAGATTTTGCAAAATAAGTTCCAAGTTACTTCCATTTAAACAAAATTTGTTTCATTTTCATTTTTCTGTTTATTGAGAATATTCCAAATTTTTTTAACCACTAGCATCATTTACTTCTGTTTAATAGCTATTGATTTAATGTTACGTTTTTGGAAAATTGTTATCAGTCTGGTAAGGAAACGAACCATTTCCCTGCATAATCAAACCAGCCGCTTAATCGAATATTATATGTTGGAGCCTAAGGTATTTGTTTAAGTGTGACCTTCAGTAATTAAGTACTACTAGCTGCCAGGGCAGCTAGATTAGCTTCCTGCGGCATGTTGATGGATAACGTCCCCCTCCCCAACTTTTACCTCATTCTGATGTTATATTATTTGATATAATTTAATGTTCATAAGATTTCAACACATACTACGCACGTGGCCCGGCGTTGCACGGGCACTTCGTGCCTTGATAGTAGTGAGGAAAGTTTCAAGAAACTATTCCCCGCCAAGGCGGCTCGCTTAAAGGCTCGGTTAAAAAAAACCCTTCGCGCCTTTTCTTTTTTCCTGCATCAAAAAATCATTCGAATTATTGAGATTCTGCACGGGCGCTTCGCGCCTTCAAAATGGTGAGGAAAGTTTCAGTAAGTTCAGCTCGCTCAAAGTAAAGAAGCAGACATAGATACTCAGTTTTTAATATAAGTAGATGGCTTTTCAACTAATTTATATTTCAGAAAACTACAAGTTGCGATAAAAGTACTACGTACTTGGCCCGTTAATGAGTTTAATGTTTGATTTAGTTAAGCCTTCATTCAAAATTCTCATTTTCATTATTATTACTGTTTCATAGCAACCACGTTTTGTAACAATGGATTTCATATTTAATCATTTAGGCCAAATCGCTTTAAATTTGACTTCTTATTAAATGATATCTTCGTTAATTAAAATCGTATAATTATATAAATAAAAACTAATGAAGCCTGAAAAATTACCTATCTATCGGTAACTGGTTCGACTTTCAGTTCATTGGCGTTCAGGAGAAAGAAGTGTGACATAGATAGAAAGATAGTTAGAAATATACTCAGTTTTTAATATAAGTAGATGTATCATAAGGGCAATTCCACGGTGACTTACGTTACATTTTGACCAACCCTTTTGCATTTAGCACCTCAGTGAGAGCAAATATTGTTATACAAACCTTGTACGAAAGTTATCCATGAAAATGACAGTCAAAAGCATAATAAAAATACAAAAATATTTGCTGCATTTAAATTTTTCAAAATTTAGCAGCCAAAAATAAGGCAGTAACTTATGTTACACAAAAAGGGAATGCAATAACGTGACAGTTCGTTCTAAGGCAAATCTCTGCTCTTTCACAATTGTTTTTAGTTTGAATCATAATTTATCTTTTTTTTGGATAGTTTTAAGAAATTATTTTCACAAATTTAAAAATGTAGTTAAAAAATTGAAATTTATGGGAATTTTTAACTGAGTAACTTACGTTACAGTAACTTACGTTACAAAGTTCACTTATTAGCATATTTTTATTACAATAAATAAAGAATGAAAATTCCAGTCCAGTTTAGATCAAGATATTGTAAAATAACAATTATAAGTTAAATTCACAGAAATTTAATACCAAACTCAATGACCAATCAAACATATTACATAACATAAGACTTAAATCCATCATAGCCGCTGTTTTTAACAAGTTCAGGTAATTCAATTTTTCGTATTATGTTTTCTTTCTTGTAATAAATTTCATCTGCGTTTCTGGCCATTTCTAATTGGTTCCAACAGCAGCCATTACTTATATTTTAAACTCGTTTTCTTCAATAATCGTCACAATTCAAGGATACAATGTATTTTCGTACTTCACCACACACCATCATTCACCGGCTTTTATCTCTGTTTTTTCTTCTTGTTCCTTAAAATACTTAACTAAACGAAACCCCACAGTTTGTTAATTTCTAGTTCTTAAATAGTCATTGTCAATGTGCGGATCTTCAGAAAGTAATTTTGATAAATTTTGCTTTTCTAACATATTTCAATACCATCAAGAGGGACTTTTATTCACAAATCTGTAATATCCACATGACTTTTCTCATACCCCTTTAACAGCGCATATGTTCTGCAGAGTTCAGTGGCATTTAATGCAGACTAAAATATATTTCACCTGTAAGAGATAAAATATTTTTGTGTTTGTGTTTTCCAAAACATATTTGATAACTTTAAAACATAACAGAAGTCATTTTTGAATAATTTATAGTACATTACTCCTAAATATTTTGAATGCAGTGATATTGTTTAGAGAGAATTAATGTCTCAAAAGCCAAAAAGAAACATATAATTTATTATAGAAGTGTATTGTAAGCTTATTAGCAAACAAAGACATTTTAAGAAATATGATTAATTTAATATAATAAAGTAAATACATAACGATAAAAGAAGGTTCGAATAAATTACTCCTACTAACCACATAAGTTTATTCCACAATGTACTTTATTTCTAAACGCAAGCATTTAAATTTTATTTGGGTAACTTACGTTACGTGCATATGCCAGTAACTTACGTTACGCATTTTGACTGTGGCACAAAGAATAAAATTAACAGTATTTGAAAGAAAACTATCATTATTTATTTGATACACACTTATAAGATAGAAAATATAACATTACTAATATTGTATTGCTCTTTCTTTATTCACATAAAAAACATTAACATGTTTTTGGTAACTTACGCTACATAGCATAGTGCTTTTTTTAAATATACATAAATCACTTAATTTAGGTAACAACACTTACTTCAGCAATTCAGAATATTAATTTAAAGTGTAATAATCATTAATATTTCATTGCAACAGTTATCTAAAGAAAAAAAGTGAAACTTACCGACGTTGAAAGTTTGACCATTTGCTTCACCAAGAATAAAACATTCTAATGCCAACTTCAAAGTGCTGCCAAAACTAAAAAACTAGGTTCTAGACGGAAACTTATTTTGCATAAGACACTTTCAACCCTTTTAAATCGAAAAATATGCAAATTAATCACACTAGTTTAATTTAATTTTTTCAACGATTTTCCACACTTTCATGGAATTGCCCATAAGATGAAGTATCAATTTTCGAAAAAAAAAAAAAAAAACTTTGTGCTTGAAAAATAATTATTTGTACTTGTTGCGGGTGTGACCGTGTACAAGAACACTTTTTAGAAAGTTGATATATTTTACTGTGATGGATTCTTACTATGATTTTTCACTATGACGATTCCTCATACTCGAATACAGAAAGACGAGTTTAAAAAAATGTGGTTAGTTTTCTAAATAAGTGGTATTGAATGAATTACTTCACTGGCGGAAAAAGAATTTACCGAGTTTCGCCCTCTATTTAAAAAAAAGTTCATTTTTGAAATAAAAGTTTAGCATTATGAAACAGGGAAGAAAGAAGAATTTAGTGCATTAATTATCATCATAATCATTAGATTTGAAAGTTTCGTTTCTAGTTTAAATACAAAATATCGTTCATCTTAAACGTGAAAAATCAAAAATATCTTTTTTCCCTGCCTTGTGCCATTTCATCTAGAGAAAGTTAGTTTTTATGGAACTGATCATTTTTCCTTCTCTGTATGAATTTCACTTCTGTAAAATATGTCATATTTAGTTCAAATGGCGCAGTCCAAGGGGTTCCCCCAAGATATTTTACTGCAGCAATTCTTTTTTTTTTAGACCTACTCTTTATTTTGAATTGTAATCAGTTTCTGTTCTTATGATGCAACCTAAACCTTAACCTTGTAACGAACCTCCCTGCAATCACGAATGGAGTTTAATCTACTTATCACGACACAATCACTAAAGAAAGAGAAAGAGTGTTAAGATTAAGATTAGCTTTCGCCACTAGTCACGTGGCTGAACGGAAAATTTGGCGAAAAGAAGTATTAATATGATTTGTTACTCGGTCTTCACTCTTCACTCACCAGTTCCACCTGTAATATGAATTTTACTACTATTCCTCCTTGGTCCCCACTAAAACCAGCCTCGACTGTGTGCTATGCGCAATTTTAAGTTATGAAAAAGCACTACTTTTAAAAATTGAAATAATTTTCTATTCGCCGAATTAACACTCGATACTATACTATTAACGTTAATACCACTAATTAAAGAAAATAAATACCTTTGTGCGATAGCTGTTAAGTTTAAATTCAACGTTAAAATTGCAGTATACCTGCATATTTGTGCATTTTTAACGTTGAATTTAAACTTTACACCACTAACTATATTGACTTTCATTTATATACATATTTTTTACATTTTTTAGTGAAAACTCAAAACTAATTTATTTTTAGCTATTTTTTTATTTGCAGCAAAAAAAAATCGTCGTTTAGATTAAAAAGAAGCAAATAATAAATCTACTAACCAGAGTAACTAGAAAATTTCGCAATATTGAGTTTTTAGAACTAGAGAAACAAAATTTAGGCATATAATAGCAAGAAGTTTAAATTTTTTTGCATGATATTTTAGAAGGTAGTTTGTGTGAACTTATTTCAACATGTTCTTTACATTAAAAAAGGCAAGCATCAGTCAGCAGTCTTGGAATTCTTAGAATTTGTTACTTTAAATCAAGTGACGTTATGCTAAAATGATTACCTCTCTTGTGTCATTACTACTGCATAGCTTTCCAAGTTTTGAAGAACACCCTCATTTTTGTAGTAAAACCCTAATTTATGTAGGGATAAAACTTCCACCACTTTAAACTTTTAAACTGGGAAAATGTTTTTGTAATTTCTACATTTTTTTGCTGGAATGATTTTACAAACTATTTCAGTCATTATGCTTTTATTGAGTAGAGTTTTGCGAGCCAAGAGCAGCATTTTTTTTATATTTCATTAAATATTTGGTCTATTTTATCGTAGTAAATAGTCCTTAATAATTCATATCATTTCATCACACTCACTCTATCATATCACATAAACTTAAATTAATCAACCCAATTGCATGAAAAATTATTCTAGTTTACTTCTTATTTCTCTAGCTTAATAGGAGTCATCAGTTTAAAGTGTGAAGTTATACATTATGCCCAGAAATTTAGTTTTCTACTAAGAAATCAAAGACCTTGGTTGAAGGGAAAAAAAAGTGTCATTTCGTCAGGAAGCAGAAATTAGCATTAACCATTGGGTCGAGTGGCGGTGAAGGGGAGGGGGGAGGATGAAAACAATAAAAAATAGTGTTTTCTGTTTTGCTTTTTATATTTTAATATTTAGGTCAAATGAACACTATAACTAAAACAATATAAACAGAGCATAATAAAGCAGTTTTTGAAATTATGCGGCTGAGTTATAAGATTAAATTTGAGGTAAACCAGAAAAAAAAATATTGTTCTATTTAATGGTGTGAAAGGGAAAACTATGGAGCAATTAGTTTTATGTTTTTCATAGTTTAATTGAAGAAATCAGTCTCTGAAATCGAGCGAAGCCTTTAAAAAAAATCAAGTTTTAAATGCAAATAATTTCAGCTGTAATAAAGTTAAAGATTTTGTACTGATTGCATCGAACGCAAAAGAATCTGCTGTTTCCAA
The DNA here is from genome assembly GCA_038373865.1 of Uloborus plumipes. NCBI lineage: Eukaryota > Metazoa > Arthropoda > Arachnida > Araneae > Uloboridae > Uloborus > Uloborus plumipes. Next base: position 14,758 of record JAXGGA010007432.1, read on the forward strand.
CGACATCTAATATCAATATGTGAGAGTAATTTTTGAACTCCCATATTCGGGAATTTATGTGAAAGTTGTCTTAAATTGGAGTAAAAAAAGAACTGCTTCTCGAATCCTTTTCGAACTGATGTCCAAAGCTCTCCGGTGATAAAATGAACAAATGCTGAAATGTTTAGCAAAATCAGCCGGGTAGTTCTTGAGTTTTTCTCGTCCTCACTTTGGAGACCTCATTTTATGCTATGTAAAGAAGAAGATGAACCAATGTCCATTATTTCCCCGTGCAATATGCGCGACATTATTTTAATTCACCTGATTTGATTCTTAAATAAACATAAAGAGCTAAATCTGTTTTCTTTTCTGCCATTTTCATTGTTTCTGTGAAGGTAGTCTCCTCCTAAGCCTCTTCTTGTTCAAACACCAGCTGCTAGGTGGCAAAATACTCAGAGATTTCATCTTTCTTTACGTCAGTAGTCATGACTATATCCTTTGAAAATAACTATATTCCTTTATGAAAGGCATAATCCTTTGCAAGCTTGTGAATAATTTATAAATATGTAGAATTTTTGCTCGTTTCAAATAACAACATATTTCTCCACGATAAGGGTACCTGTTGTTCTCTTGTATCAATAGGGGAAATATTTGCATTCATGAAATATTGTTTTTAACTAGTTTCTTTCTAACGTCCGATCGCGCTTGTACGTACAAACTATGCAGCTGAAAAATCCCTTTTAGGAGTTCCTGAAGTCAATACTGATGAGATTTTTCCTTGATGTCTGCATGTCCATATGTAACGCACGCATTTCCGTATTTCTTACGAATATTCAAAAACTGCTAAGTAGTAGAAGGTCACGAATTCATACGTGGGATCTATATACTGGACAGCATATTGCCGTGCTAAGCACAAAAGTCGTACCTGCACTTTTTAACATAATTGAGTTCTCATCACCAGGGGGCTCTTTGTGACGTGTTTTACCTAAATACAAAATTATATGGTCATTTCAGAACGGGAAATATTTTTTAAAACAATCTGATTTTTTTTTTAAATCTAAATCAAATACATGGTGGCACAAAACTTCAAAGAGTAATACCTCAGTTTGATCTCAACTGCAGATACCACTTTTGCGCTTAGCAGGGCAGCATAGCTCTGTGCACCTCCGTTTTTAGTTGCAAAAAGGATATTCCAATAGCGTTTTTTACTCGTTTTATGTAGCAATTAGATATTATTTTCAAATCCATTTTGGAATTTAAACAGAGTAAATCAGGAAGAGTTCCTACTCTTGAGACAGATGACGCTATTCTTGCATTTTTCTAATCTTTGATACAAAACCGTCCAGAAGAGTAGTACTTCTTCAACGGATTTCTGAGATTTCTTTAACCGACACTATATCGTGAGTCCCAATTCAATGATCACTTTCAGTTAGATTTTTTTGAAGCCTTTCATGTTCACAAAAATTTAAGTAATATTTGCAACGAATCCTTTGCAGTTCCACACATCTCGCCAATTTTACTTCATGCTTTTAAATTTTCTGACAACGCAACGCCAAATCCGAGCTCGGCAGACGCTGACACGTGATTGGCCTAGCTTTTGCTCCTTTCCCATTTAAACTCTCCCGATACTTTGGTTCTTTCCATTTCTTGCTTGGCACTGAAGAAGGAGGCTTTATGCCTTTGAAACATGTTTGCCAATTTTAATTCGACCCATTTGTGCTTTTAGACGATGTTTTTCGATTTTCACTTAAACATGCATGATTTCAAAGTAAAAACCAAGAGTAGGTTGCAATACACCTTTACACCACCAGCTCGTTTATTTCATCCATGGACTGCAGTTCACGAAGCTGCAGTCCATGGATGAAATAAACGAGCTAGTGATGTATTGCATGATTCTGCCCTGGTTTAGGGGCAGTTACTTACTGCTTTATACAAGAGTAGCTTCTCTACAGAGTTCTGTGTTCATGAATACGCCATTTTCATTTAAGGGGTAGACAACTATGGGTTGCAGCGATCGGCTTCTAAATTTCACAGCATGGAATATATGCAACGCCGAGTTCCGGTATACATGTTTTTCGGGCAGTTTCTTTTTAAGAACATACCGCTTTTAATGTTTGTTTTTTTCTATTTATTTATTTATTTAAACCCCACCAGTCACCACCGTACCTACCCTGATGAGGGTTTATCCGGATGTGGTGAATGGGAGGAGAAGAAAAACCAATGAACGACCAAGCGCCCGCTGGGAAACGTACATAGACTGGACAATATTTTACACACAAAAAAAAAAAACGCATAAAATGCTGGAATTATTTTTTAAATATATACAGAAACAGGCAAAAATATTTCTATTTAAGTTTTTAGGCGGGAATTTTGAAGTCTTCTATTTGAGTGCTGAATAAAAACATTATTTTATGGAGATTTTTGCGAGTAGCTGGATGATGTAGAATATGAACTATGTTACTGGATAAAGGAAGGTTGAAATTATATGTGCAGTAAAAAGAGCTAGTTAACGGACAATTGAATAAGTAATGCTCAGCAGTTCCAAGTTGACTGCAAATACATAATGTTGAGTTTATGATCTTGAATCTGTGTAAATATGAAGGAAATGGACCGTGCGCGCTAAGAAATTGAACTTCCAACGGATGTTTGCAGCGTGGTTTTAGCTTGACTTTCGGTAGGATATTGTGAACTCTCCGACTAGTTACTGCAGTGTCCCAGATTGCTTGCTAATTTTGAAGAAGATCAGACCAAAGGTGATGTTTGAGGAAGGATTTTGGCGGAGGAATTTTAAAAACTAATGGATGTGTTGGGTTCATTGCTGCGGTTTTAGCCAAAAAGTCGGCTCGTTCATTACCGAAGTGGCTTTTGTAGCTCTAACCCAGGCTAGTTTTATGTTTGGGTGTTCTCTGCCGAGGGATTGGATGCATCTGACTAACTTTGAAGAATACATTGGGTCCTTGATTGCTTTAAGAGAAGATAAACTATTAGAGAATATTGTAGAGTATGAAGTAATATTTTTTGATGCGATATAGTGTAAAGCTTGAAAGATGGAAAAAAGCTCTGCTTGAAATACTGAGTTTTATGATGTAAGTTTGGCTGACCAATCGAATATAACTTGATTATTAGAGATGTGAGTAAATGCAGATGCCGCTGTAGTTTTCCTTATGAAGACATTTCCTAAAGCTGATTTTAGATTAATTGTAAGAGCAATGGGGGGAATTGCCGCAAGGACATGTAAGATGGTATGAGCTGATTTGTTATATGCTAACAAAACAACAAAAAGGAAATGGCGTTGAATTATTATTTATTTATTACTTATTTCTTTCTAACCATTTCATATTTTATTATGTTAATGGTACAAAAAACACAGTCCAGGAGAAGTTAAATTCATCAAGAAAAGCTTTAGCCAGCTCACCTCAACTCAATTTTGTCTGCTAAATCTTGAATTAGCAGTGTGAAACCATCATCACTTTCTAAGCACTTATATAAAGGATTTTGTTCCAGTGCTTTTTATTTTTATGAATTCAAAATACTTTTATTGTTTTTTAAACAATCAATCAATAAATAAATGAAAATATGAATGAAATAAACGATTTTAAAATGCATTTGCTTAGTTGTTTTTAAGTTACGTCTCGTTTTTTCTTTATTGTGAAGTTGATACTTTGGAGACTTCGGAATAAAATAGTAACTCATTTTAGACAAACACGTTTTAAATAATAATAATAATAAAACTTCAAAAGTCTTCAAAAAATTGCTGAAACATTGCGTAGCATTTATCTCAATTTCCTACAGCAAAGAAATTACCAAGGGTCTCACCAGGAAAGAAAAAAGTTTCCATCAATCAAAAGAATTACTAAATTATTTTGCTTATTAGGCAGTGAGCCGACTGTCATTATCTGGGAAATAACGTTCCTAATGGAAATAATACAAATTACTGGCATTTTCTGACTGATATCTCATGAAATCCATTCAAGGTTGTTTCCCAGTTGAGCTGTCTGGTACCTTTGACAGAATAGCTCACTCGGAGGAAAAGAGACGTGTCACTTACGGAAATCTCAGACGTAGGATTTCAAATTCCGTGCTTTCGTTTTCAAACTTGTTAAATATCTTTTGTTCTTAGTGCTATTATAAAAGTGTCAAATATTTGAGAAAAAAAGTAATTCCTTCATCTTAAAATAGTTGTTACATTTGTATAGTTTTGTGCTAATTATCAAAACTTATAATTTTGTGATTTTGTTTGAACATTTCTCAGAGATTTCAGAATGATTAGTTGCCAATTAACAACATTTACTTTCCAAGCATCCTTTCAAAATTAGCATCAAACCAGTATCAAAACTTCGGGGTCTGAATGCTTTTAAGCTACATCCGATTTTTTAAGAACCCTAACACCCATGTTCCAGGAAAATCATTTTTTAGCCTATTTTCCTGCTAAAGTTAAGAGAAATACGAAAAAAGTATTAAAAATGGCTTAATGGCATCTAAAAAATATCGCCAAGTCCAAAAAAAAAAAGTCAAAAAGAAATAAAAAAATACAATAAATATATCGAAGATTTAAAAAATTGGAAAGTAGGGTATTGAGATGAAGAATTTGTGTCGGTCTATCTGTCTTTCCCCCCATAATAACTTTTGAATGAACATTTCGATTTGAACAAACTTTTTTTTGTTGGAAAGATCTCGGCGAGTACAGCTCATTCCCATATTTGATTTTTGGTTTAAAAAAATAATTTTTGGTTCAACTTTGAACCGTTCAAACAACCTGTCCCGCGATACTAACTTTTTAGTGAACAGTCCGATTTGAACAAACCTTTTTTTGTTCGAAAGATCTTATCAAGGATACTTCATTAACATGTTTAAATTTTCAATTTGAACATATTTTCGTTCAACATTGAACCGTTCAAGCAGCCTTTCCACACCTAATAACTTTTAAGGGAACCTTCCCGAATTGAATAAACTTTTTTTTGTTCGAAAGATCTCGGAGAGGCTCATTCCCATAGTTCGCTTTTTGATTTGAACCATTTTTCGTTCAATTTTAAACAGTTCAGAAAAAAACTTAACATGAGTGCCTATGGGGAAGTTTAAGTTGAATGTTGATCCTGAGCTTAAAACCGGATTTCCTTCAAACTAATTTTGTATGAAAATTGTTTTGACAAATAATGTATTGTAAAGTAGGGGAGAGTGGTAATGAATGGGCCACTTTTTGGTTTTGAATTTTTGTAATTTTTTCTAACACTTTGTTTTAACTCTAAATTGGTGTTTTAGTTACTTTACTTATCTGGCTATCTAAAAAAGTCATAAAAGTTAGATTAGCACCTGTCTATAATGAATTATAATAGAAAATAAAAATTTTGAAATTTGGCCCATTCAACCCCACCTATGGGGTTGAATGGGCCATCGAAGGTAATGAATGGGCCACTAAATGAATTCAATGAAAACATGTGGATTTAATCTTTTGTTTGCTGAATATGACAAAATAAATGTTGCACTTGACATGATGATACAAAATCATACTGATTTAAAATTATATAAACATCAAAACTGATGCAATTAAAATAAAACTGATGCATACCAATTGTAGCAGAAAAATGACTAAGTAATGTGATTGTAAGAAATAAATAACATCAAATATATATAAAAAAATAACAGATAATACACACTATGATTTAACAAAATTTATATATTTCAAAAATAATATTAAAAATCACTTTCAAAAACTTCATCTTCATTTTAAAACTTGTCAAAATTCAAAATTTTTTTTTTTTTAATTTACTAGACATCGGGAATAAGAAATATCTAACTTAAGTTACCAAGAAAGAAAATAAAATTGTACTGTGAGGAATATAATATGAAAGAGAGAGGGGTGCTTTTTCAAGCCATGCACTGCGACCAGGGGTCTATTGTACTATAGGAATATAATATAGATCTGCAAATTATATTTAAAAGTTACTACAAACCTATATTGACGACAGTAATCTTTATCTATGACAGTCAGTTGTGTTTCATATTAATGCGAAAATCCAAACAAAAGGAAGAAAAACAATATTTAGGTGGCCCATTCATTACCATGACATAGTGGCTCATTTAGCCCCACCTATACTTTTGGAATACATTTAGGTTTTTTGAGTACATTGAATTTAAATAACATCAAAATACATCTTAAGGTTAGTTTATAGATATGGAAAGACTAGCTTATACATATGTATGCAGTGAAATACTTGGTACATTTTAGCTAGGAAATGTTTTACTAAAAAGGGAAAAAGTTACTTTTCAGTCAGATTCTTGACCATGCCACTCTAGTTTGAAAATGGCTCAGCGCAAACGAATGAAAATTGAATGAGTTTAGTAGAACAAATAGCTACATCTATTGGTGGCATCAAAGAAAAATTCATGCAAATACTTTTTCATATTTTGTTAGTGGCCCATTCATCACCACGGCCCATTCATTACCACTCTCCCCTACTTTTCTGAATAATCTTCTGTGAGGACCCTGATTCCGACTCTGACTCCGCAAACATGGCGGAAATGCAGGCTCAGAAAAAAATGACTGACATGCAGACGATTTTTTGTTTATTGATTTATTTGTTTTTTTTTTTTTTAATTTATTATTATTATTATTATTATTATTATTATTATTATTATTATTATTATTTTGGCAGACGATTTTTTTGTAACAAAAATGTTTCATTCAAGAGAGAATTTTATTCTTTATTTATATTTACAACTGGCAACGGATTAAAAACGAAATTCGAGACATTTTATGAACGAACAAATTCTTTTTTTCTTTCTTTGATAAAAATGTGTTTTGATGTTCTTTGTAGTTTATTTATTTATTTATTTATTTTTTGAGAACGATTGATTAATTTTTCTATGGAAGAACTACAACAGTTACATTCTTTAAAAGGTGCGACAAAACTTTAGTTATTAGTTTATTTACTTTTTACGTGTCTATTTCATCTAATGAGAGGGTATATTTTGCTTTTAGAAATCAGCTTTAAGTGCTAAAAAGGTATGTTTGACGTAATTTTCAGTCTCAGATAATTAAGAAAATATTGATCAGATGCTAGAATGCCGATGTCGATGTACGGGAAAGTAGGCTCGTTTAATTCTTGACAGAACTTCTTGTTTCCAATAAATTCAAGATTTATTAGCTGCCAGAAGATAGTTTCATGCGATTGCTGGTAGAAGAGTCCTAACAAAAAAGCGCATGCCTTCAATGGCCCCGGATTTCGAAGCTAATTCGGTACTCATTAAGGAAGGAAGGTTTGGGATAACGAAGCATCGTTGAACGAACACCCATCCATACTTTTTTTTTAGTGTCATTCTTTTCAGGGTCAGAATTTTTTATGCAGAATTATGGTTCCTTTCTGTCCGTTTTTTTAAATCGGTATAAGATTAAAAAATATAGGGACTCTCTTTAATTAAATCAATTTGAATCTATCAAAAGAAAAGCCCCTGATTTTATTAACTGAATAACATCAGTTTTGGGCTAGTTAAATCTAAAATCATTCTCTTTTAAAAAGCCTACTTTATATAAGTTGATAGTTTCACAAATTTTACTACTCTTTTCGATGACACGTGATTCTTTATGGTTTACTCATAAGGTTACGTTGAATTTTGCAGCATGCTTTTTAGTTCCAGAAATCACAACAGATGTTTAAATTTCTAAATTATCATTGATGTATTTTCTGCAATATGCAACAGCAATGTTTATTGCCACTGTAGTATGTAACATCTTAAAATGTTTTCCAATAAGCTGCCATTACTCCTTTTTAATGTTTATTGAAAAAGTTTCTACGAAATGTAAAACCTCTCTTTGTTAATAATGTCTTTCGATTTTCTCATTTCTCAAGTTTGGATGCTTATGTTGAATGCATGCTAAGCAGAATATTCATGTTGCTTTACCCACTATCTTTTCTAAAAAATATTAAATTTTCTTTAGATTAAAATAATTTCTTTTTAAAAAAGGCCATTATAGAGGCATTATTTAAATAAACAGAAGGTCTACATTATTAATTTACTAGAGCTATTTTTCAATCCCAAATATATTTAATCAAGTTTGTATACCTTTATTAAATAAAATGAGTGTTAAATACTAGCACTCCTTTTTAAAATGTTTCGCCAGTTACATCTAAACTTTTACGTTAGTCACAGCTCGACAGTGACTTTAGTCACGCTATTTTTTTTATCTCTGTTATACTTAAAGTAAATATTCAACACTTCTCAAGTCGATATGATGTAGATGTAAGAAAATAAAAAGTTTTGACTTGTATAAGTTATTTTTTAGTTTTAAAATGGAAAATAGCCTATTTTTGTGACTAATGTAACATAATATAAAGAATAAAATAATTAAATTAATTAAAATACTTTTCTTATAAACTGATCAAAAACTATTTATACATGAGGTCACTTTTAATATATCTTAAATCCATTTTTTTTTAAATTTGAAGATTAAATGTAATGTCATACATTATCCCAATATTTCTGACTTGAATATACATTAATCAAACCAATATTTTTTAAAAAATTTTTGAGGCTGCGCATCTCCAATGGACCATATAGATGCTATACTTTTACACAAAAGCTACTGCAATTTTTTTTTCAAAATTTAACATATTTGTTTCTCACGCCGCCATTTAATAGTTTTATGTATGAAAAATGTTCATACGCAACTACAACGCTCATGGTTCTTACAAGGTTGAATTCAAATCTGCATCAACAACTCAAAAAAAAAAAAGAACATTTTGGGATTTTTTTAATTAATCCTTTAACGATAGGTTATTTTTCAAGAAAACGGTCATAAAAGTGCCTGTTTTTTTTCCCTGAGAAACGAAAATATATGAAGGAACAACAAATACCCTCATTTTTGATTTGTTTTTAGCTTGAAATTAAAAATATATATATATTTAGGAAAAGCCTACATTCTGCCTTACAATGACTTAATGTTGGTCTTCCAGCAAGCACGGAAAATTAAAAAAATATATGTGCTTAAAGTATCAAAAAAGAATTTCATTAAATATCCTGTGAGAAATAAAATATTTTCAAGCAAAAAAAAATAAATTAGTTTTATTTTTATTGACTCGTTACAACGTTAGCGCTCCAGCCCGGAATTATCACGGGAGCGAGAAATAAAGGGCGGAAAATCAGCCCGCGATTTTGACGGGAGCGAGCAGAAAGAAGGAAAGGAAATTTATATTCTAATAATACTATTACACAATTATTTTGCCCTTGTACAAAATATGCTTTGTCATAGTTCCTCTTACAATCAAATTTTTACCATCCTTTCGCATGACAACAGAAGTTAAATCGTAGGTCCTTACAGAAACAGGATTTAACTTCTGCTTGGTCTAAACTCTTGCGTTCTTAAATTTTTTAAATTACCGATTCGTCATCATTTTTTTACATAAATTTGTCTTAATCTACTTTTTTAAATAAATTATGATCTGGTTTTCGTTGAAAAACAACAGTTCATTTTCTGCTTTTATTATTAATTCTTCATCATTTTTCTTCTGTACAGATGCAACTTCATTAATGATTCTCTAAAACTGAAAGGTTACCATTTTGCTGCATGAAAAATAAATTTCGTCATTGATTTCTCTGGTAAACTAAATTTAGTTATTGCGCTGAACTCAACCATTGCTTCCTCGTAGTAATTTAATATTTATATTTCCTGTTTCTGATAAGGGCAATTCTATTTGTCACGTAATGATATTTTGACCAAACATCCAAAATTTAAGTTTTTGGTGAATATTGATAATCAGAACATTTTTTGTTCGCTTCTCATCTTAATGTCTGAAATTTTGTATTGGGAGCAGTGCTTGTTCTAATTCAGTTCCATACAGTGGCGTACTCACTGGGAGAGCTAAGGGGTTTAATCTCCTCCCAGAAGTTTCCCCTTTAACAAGAAAAGAAAAGTCTAAATGTCTTCCTAATTTCATAAGAAATTCTTTTTTCTTTGAAAATTTATGCTGGTGAGCCAGTAACAGGCTAATTTTCCTATAACTATTCCAGAAATAGCTTAAAATGAGTATTTAAAACTTCTATTTCAAAGAAATTCCAGTAAAAATTATCGTCTAACATTTCAAAAAATGTTTAAAATCCGTTTTACGCAAGCGAACTCCTCAACCTCTCCTCCTTTAATTTTAGGATCACCAAAAATAATTTAAAATTGCGGGTTTAAAGCTTCCATGTTGAAAAATTTCCAAGAACTGCCACCTTTTTTTAATGGAGGGGACTTTTTGAAAATCATTGACTTAGTCTTTCACTTCATGTATCGAGGTTCTTAACGAAGCTTCTAATCCCTCCCAGGAAAAAATCCTGGGTGCGCCACTGGTTCTATATCTTGTTTCTCTTGCTTTTATGCGCTAGAATTCGCTAATAAAACTCATTTTAGTATAACGTTAAAGAGGTAAGAAAATAAATTTACATCTTCCTCATTGCTTTAAAAATTTAGTGGCCTTGTTAGTTATATCATTTCTGCTTTGGAATAGTAATAAAAGAGTAAAATTGGTTATTCAGTTCTTTATATGCAGCATCAGGAGATTACGAGACGAGCACCTTTAGACGTTTAGACCTAAAAGGTCATTGGTGCTGAATGCTGATTCTATAATTCTAGTAAATCATCAAAATGAGCAAAATGCATTAAAAACATGGTGGGTTTGGGCGGGGGGGGGGTTAATTTTTTTTTTTTGGATAAAACATTTGCATTTTGAGCCAATTACAGACTAAGAAATAATATTTCATCTCCCTCTCCTTCCCCAACAAGCATATAGTGTAAATACGGTACATGAGGCAACTACTATGTTTTAAATATCAATTGCTACTTTTGATTTGACTTGTCATCGCAAGATGGCGCAACGACATTAGGAAGAAAATTATTTTTGTGGAGGAAGGAAAAATATTAGAAAAACGAGTAAAAAATATCTTCATGATATCTGATATTATTACGTTTCGCGTTTCGTGTTTCAATGCGGTATATTATTTACTTTTATGGGCTATTTTCATTATGTTTTTGCAATAAAACAAAATACTGCTAATTTGTAAGAAAGTATTTTGTTTCGAAAACTACTGAACATTTTATAAACGGAAAAGTTGTGCTAAATATTAAATTGTATATTTTTAAGGAAATATGCTTAATGCTGTTTTTACGCACAAGGGAGGGGGGGGGGGATAATTTTCACTCCATTGTTTTGTGAGATAAACTTTCTATGTGCTATGTAATTCTAAATTGCAAGCGATAAGCATATGCACTATTCAAAGTTAAGAAAACGATTGTGGATTTGGTATTAACTTTACAAAACTTCAAAAGATATATCCAGATAAAAGCTATTCTTATATTTTAAGCAATACTTTGCTATAAGTTTTCTGATGCGACCTTCTTTTCGTATTTGGTGATGTATAGGATAGACGTGTCGTCAATGGATGCTGAAAAAGTATGATAATTTGATTTATTACGCTTCAGAAATATGCTTAAACATAAATAAATAAATAAATAAATGAGTAAATAAGTAAATTTTGTAAAAATAAAAAATAAATAAATAAATGAATAATTAAGTGTAAAATGTGGCGACATATATATTTCGCACAGAACTACGAAACAAATCTATTGTTAAAAGCTACTAAACAAATATGGCTTTTCATGTATAAAACTTTAGAGAAACGAGACGTTAAATCGATGCATCACTAAATAAATGCATTTATTAAACTAAATAAATTAACAAATAAATATAATTTAAATAAAAAGTCATAAAATAAACTGAAATATAAACCCAAATAAAATTGAAATAAATAAGCAAGTAAAATTAAAACAGCAAAATAAATACCATCCCATGCAAGTTGTGACTTGAGTTTAGGGTACTAAAGTCATCTCATATATAAATTCTGAAGACCACTACAGGCATTCACGACTTATTTTACAAATATAAATTTTAGTTAATTGCGAAAATTATCAACAGACATCTATCCTCCATACGCATCTCCATATATTATTTCTCTAAGCCGAATCCTATACCCAGTCGAAACTCGCTCATTTCTTTATCGAATTGCAAGAAAATTTATGATTTTGAAGCTTATCCCGCGGGCTATTGACGAAAATTAGACCCACCCTCTAAAAAGTGTCGGTTCGTTTTTTATTCGAACTTCAATTTTTGGGCACAAAATTGACTCTATCTAGCGAAATAATTGTCGTATCATCTCCATTTTGATTTCATTCGAAAGATTAAAAAAAATGCGTTCTTTAGAACGTTTCTCCGCTAGCGCCGCGTAACGAGAATCTCGAAAATCCACGTTTAAGCGACTTATAAGCGATTGAAGTTTGAAAAAGTTAAATTTTTTGCTCAACCGTTAAAATCGTTACATTGTTGTTCAAATCAATTTTAAATGCGACATTTCAAGTAAACCTTAATTGTAACTTTTATTGTTTCAAAATACTATGGTAGTTTTGCGATAACGTTAGTATTTAGTTTAGTAGTAGCCTTGGGTATTTGATTTTAATATAGGGTATCACTTTTGTAGTAGTTGTAAAAGTGAACGTGTCTTTGATCTCTTTGAAAAGTTGTCAGAACGACGGCAGTAGATGGCGATGTTGTGCAAATGAAGCCAATAAAAATTGTCGTATTAAATTTTAAGTTTAGAGGGTTTTTTTTTTTTTTTTTTTTTTTTTTTTTTTTTTTTGCGGAATTCCGCACGGGTCACCTAGTATAATAAAATAAGATGTTTGTGTATTGCAAGCTTACCCATTCACAATTTCGTATACAGATGTAGTTTTTGACGATGGTGTATGCATCTCGGGTCCAAACTTTGGACGAATCCTAGTTTCAGGTCCGGCGATAAATTATTAAATCTGGCAACCACAGAATTATCATTGGATCATTGGATTGTTTGGCGATTTTAAGCTAAATGATTGCAACCTTAAGCTACAATCAGAAAAAATCGCCAAACCCGGACCCTAAAGTAGGATTTTGGTATAACTTTGATATACCCCCCAAAAATTACGCGCCAAATCTGGCACTCCTTTTCGGACTTTTTAGGGTTGCTGTTTCTTATTTTGGTGTTGCCAATTTAGGTTTTTTCCAGCGTTTAGGTTTTTGCTGTTGCCAAATTTAGTATTTTCTTGAGTTTTGTACTATTTTTTGAGTTTTTTTTTTAAGTTTTGTAGCAACAAATTTTTTGTGGCAACAACAAAAAACAGGTATTTTTCTTGGCTACAGTAAAAAGTCGCCAAATTTCCGATTTGGGGCATATATCAAAGTAGTTCCAAGGATTTTACCCAAACTTTAGATTAATCAATTAGAAAAACATTGTAAACTGCACTAAGTAACCGATCTTAAGCAAGGGCTAAGACAGAAGCATGCAATACACCGCCAACTCGTTTATTCCAACCATGGACTGCAGTTTCGGGCTTATTATGCACTCATCTGCATGGTATAGGAATTAAACGAGCTGGAGGCAAAAATCCTCTTATAGAGCTAAGACAGCCAACAAAAAGTGGTAGCTAATGTGAAAATTAGATTACCAGCGAGCGACCGCACTTGGTACGGTACAACTCAAAAATGTTTTATACCATTTTTTCACTTTTATCCAATTGAGAAAAAACTAATTGTTGTGTTAACGGATTGTTGCAATAAGGGAAACTACACATCATCTTGTTGGTCTTGCCTTGCAGTATTTCAACCTGGTATAATATTTCTATTTGCATACAAATAAAACAATGAGACACAAATCTTGATAGTTGGTTTGTTGTTAATTTTTGTTTTTTTAACGTTATTGTGCGTTTAAATTAAAAGATGAAGCAACATGGGGTACATATTAAAGGTCAGTTCCCATATTTTTCAAACCTCTGTAAAACATTTATCTGCCATTTGCATTTAAAAATTGTGTGAAGTAAAGTATTCTGCATGAAACAAACATGAAACTGACGATGTTAACGGTTGGATAGTGTTCAAGAAAACACACATATGCATACACCTTTTCCAACATCTATTCATCATCCTCTATTCCACTTTCAATGCACTGGACATTGAACGCACGTCGTGTTTTCGCCAAGGTTGGAAAAGAAAAACATCATTATGAAAATTTTTCCTCAGAAAATCAAAAGGATCTTATCATTTAATTGTTTTTTTTTCTGTCACGGACAGGCAATGACACGATCTATTTAGTCACTACCTACTTATTCGAAAAACATTTCATTCTAAATGGCAAAGTTCAAAGTAAAAAGCAGTTTCTGAACAAAGCAAAAAAAAAAAAAAAAAAAAAAAAAAGAAAGAAAGAAGGAGGGGGAGAGATTCATTATGCATACAACAAAAAATCTATTTACCCTGTGTGAAATTCAAGAATATTGGTGCCCAAAACGGAAATTATTTTACGTGATCTTATATACGAAGTAGCTTTTCCTCATATGTGTAAGTGTATTTAACAATAAATTTTACAAGTGTGTTCTGCAGTTTGAGATAGACTAAATGTCTAGTTTAGAAGCTGTTCTTAAGATGTCGAAAATTGAAATGCATTCAAAACGTAACCGAAAAAAATATTTAATGCCAAAATAGCAATGAAAATCGCATATGTTTCTTGAGTACAAGAAACCAACTCTTATTTCTTATACCACTGATGTTAGTTTAGTCTTGCTTGAGAGATTAGTTTTGATAAAGATTTAATGTTGATAATAGAATAGCGTCAATCAAAAAGCTCACTTTTTTTCATTAAAAAGGGTTTTTTTATTGCGACCCGGAAAACTTTGTGCGAAATTTTAATTGCTATTTGTAGGCTTAGCTTCGCTTTAGTTAAAAATTAATTATTTCTGCTTAAATTTAAAGTTCTTTCTTCTTATTTAAATTTTAATTCGATCTAAATTCAAACAATATTTTCATTGTTGTTTTGTAATGCTTACGGAAAATCTTGACAGCTATATGTGTTACAAATTTATTTATATATCCTACATCGGAGGTTGCCAAACTGCCGATAGCGAAACTTTTGGTAAGTCTTAGACTACTGCTCTAGAAAGAGAATTTTTAATGTTATTTTATTTTTTCATACTTGCCGATATTTGCATTGACGATTGTTTGAATAAAAATAAATAAAAAAAAAAGAAAGAAAAAAACCCCGAGAAGATGTTGTTGTCCAAGATGTAGATTTTTTGGGTAGATACAAAAAGGTGATCATTGAGGTAATGTAGTAACCCGCAACTTTTCTCCCCAAGATTCAAACCAGATTCCCCTCCAATGAACAAACCATATTTGGAAATTTAAAAAGTTATTTAATTTTTGGTAGTTCATAGCATAAGCTGGAAAAGCTACAGTAATTCAGTGGCTTCTTAAGTTTCGTGATTGCTGTTTTACATGAAACGACTGTATGATAAATAATAGCAGCAAAATTACGCCTTCACAATAGCCATAAAATTACGCCTGTTGTCGCATTTCAATCCTTATTGATGATTCAGTAATGCACGCAAAGGTAATCTTGTTGAGCTTTGCCTTTTTGATGCATCTTTAAAATATTCTTCTGTCCACTCTAAAGTGGAATTTATTGTTTCTCTGCTTTTTACTTAAGTCCATTGAGGTCATTAAATATGTAGGCCTCAATGCCACTTTTTATTTCTTTGCTTTGCTGGAGAAGCATAAATGGTCGGCTACTGCTACCATTAGCCTAGAGGGAGAACAACGTGTAAAGGTATAGAAGGACGGTCAGTGGAATAATTATTCTACACGTGAGAAGAATGGAATGAAGTGGTTGGGGTTCCTATCTAATGTTATCCCTTGCGGGATAATTAAGTGCTGCGATATATGGTTCAGATTCGCTTGTCCTTTTCTATCACTTGAAAAAAAAATAATGCATTGAGGAGAATGGACTTAAAAAAATCTTTTCAACCATAATAAAGAGCATTTTTAATGTTCCAAACTAACTACTGCGTTATCTAGTTCAGAAAGAAAGTTAGATGTTTTTTGGCTTGTCTCGTCGCCTGAAGCAAGCAATAAAATAGTAGTTGCTAGAGACAATGTAGTCGGCCGACTGAATTAGTTGATAGTTGCCCGAGGAAAGTGTTTGTGTTGCGTTTTAACAACTAGATGCTGTTAAGAGCATTTATGTTTGCTGTTCGCACTGCAGATCTTCAGACATTTTTTGAACTCATTTTGAACCCTTTGGAACACGGATAGTTCTTTTCTTTTTTAGAACACTTTAAAGCACACTTATTGGAATAGTTTTTAAAAGACTTCTGAAAACTTTTTTCAAAATTCTTATTTGGTTCAATATACTTTTAAAGCACTTTTGGGAAAGCATTTAAGAATATTTTTTGAACAAGTTTCTTTTAGAAGACTTTGTAGCACACTCCTTTGATTATGATATCTGTATGTACAATGAATTTCACAGTGATCTCGCGAGACAACTGTCAACCACCGCCGAGTAATTCGGCTAGAGATTTTTTTTGTCAACATTATTGACCTCAGCGTACAACTGTACTGCTACACAGTTTCTAGTAGCTTCATACACAGAAATTCTATTGACTAGTAGTTAATGAAAGAAATAAAATAAGTATGACTTTATATGCGAAAGAAATGGGTATTTTAACTAGTGTGTCCAATTATGTTTCCAATCTCTTTTCGTTTGTGCTCTTAGTCAGTTTTCAAATGTGTTACCGATGTCAAATTTAGCAAATATGCTAAATATTATTATGTATTCAGAATAGCTCCAAAATAAAATCACTAAGAACTAACAAACTATCGTTCCTACTTCTTAAAAAAAAAAAATCAGTATGTACTCATTTTTGAGATGCCATTATACTCAATACTCATGATATAACATGCGTTTCTTTTGAGACACTCGCGTTCTCAAATTGATTCGTCATGTTCTCATTTTTGAGCTAGTCTTCTTTTCAAAAATAATGCAGCGTGTGCTAATTTCTGAGAAACTCTTGTTTTCAAAAGGAACTCGATAATTTCTCATTTTTTTAAAATATCATTGTGTGATTCGGTAGTTAAATTTTTCCAAGTCACGGCACCTCTTGGAGAATTAGAATTTTTTCGCGTCACCCTAGTCTGTCTCTATTATATATATGTATCGAGTAGACCGAGACAGTGAATGAATATTGAACACTTAAGAGCAAGAATCTGAGAGAGTGTCACGCCTGTGATTCATGACCTCTCAGATTTTTTCCAAAAAATTACCAAATGTTTATTATCTTATGGAAAGACTAAATCCAGAATGTTTTGCTCTAAACTTGAGTTGTTTAGTTTTTATGGATCCCTAAAGATGAAGGTGCGGCATCAAAAATTAAGCAGATTTTCAAGACATGGAAGTTGCTGTGAGCCAAAACTCTTACCAGGAACTGTTGAACTCCAATTTTCTTTTTGTATATGGAATACAGAAGGTTCAAACTTTACAAAATGAATGTTAAATTTGTGGTAAGTTGTTGCCGTAAGGTCAGTGAAGGCCCTCAAAACAAGGCATTTTTGACGTTTTTCAGCATTTTTGAGGTCCAAAAATAGATTGTACATTTTAGTTGTCACGGCAAAAGTAGTGTCGTTTGAAAGAACAGTGTAAGCACTTTAAAATAATGTATAAATAACAGAGGAAAGTTCAACGCACTTTGATTTGCGTAAGGCCGAAATATGAAAAATGTCATATTTTACCAATATTCAAACAGTCATAACTTCCTCTGCCAACAACATATTGAAATATTTTTTTTGCCAATGTCATAACTCTATTCTTTGTCTTAACAGAACAGTTGAGTCCTTTGAGGCGAAATGTAAATTTTTTTTTTCAAAAAATACACAGAAAAAAATACATTTTTTGTAAAAAAAAAAATTACATTTCGCCTCAATGGACTCAACTGTTCTGTTAAGACAAAGAATAGAGTATGACATTGGCAAAAAAAATATTTCAATATGTTGTTGGCAGAGGAAGTTATGACCGTTTGAATATTGGTAAAATATGACATTTTTCATATTTCGGCCTTACGCAAATCAAAGTGCGTTGAACTTTCCTCGGCTGTTTATACATTATTTTAAAGTGCTTACACTGGCATTTCAAACGACACTACTTTTGCCGTGGCAACTGAAATGTACAAGCTGTGTTTAGACCTCAAAAATGCTGAAAAACGTCAAAAATGCCTTGTTTTGAGGGCCTTCACTGACCTTAAGGCAACAACTTATCACAAATTTAACATTCATTTTGTAAAGTTTGAACCTTCTGTATTCCATATACAAAAAGAAAATTGGAGTCCAACAGTTCCTGGTAAGAGTTTTGGCTCACAGCAACTTCCATGTCTTGAAAATCAGCTTAATTTTTGATGCCGCACCTTCACCTTTAGGGATCCATAAAAACTAAACAACTCAACTTTAGAAAAAAACATTCTGGATTTGGTCTTTCAATAAGATAATAAACATTTGGTAATTTTTTGGAAAAAATCTGAGAGGTCATGAATCACCTCATAATGCTAGGCGTGACAGTTTCTCAGATTCTTGCTCTTAAGCAAAACTTCCTTTCCAAAAATTCATAGATTTATTGAGAATTGTAGCTATTGCCACATGGCAGTAAAAACACTTTAAATGATGCGTGTAGTTAGTCTTTAAAAAATTGTGAAAATATTTATTTTTCTGCATGAGGTTTTTTGGGGCTTGAACTAGAAAAAAAATGTCCCTACCCAGTAAATGAACGCCCCAACCAGTGGATAAACACAGCATTTCATAAACGTTTTTGTTTTGGAAATGTGTAGAAGATAGTTACTACTGGCCAGTTCATTCGAAAAAAATGTTTTAAAAATTTTGTTTTTCAAAAAAAACTACGAGGTGTTCATTCACCCGGGTGTGTTCATTCCTTGGTCGGTATACCCAATATTGATATTATGGTCACTACACGGTACCCACTTTGAGAACTACTGCCTTAAGGTATCGAAAGACATTTGTGACTGCAGCGCCGTCTGATATTCAATTTTAGAACTATTTCTGAAAATATATGCATGACAAATTCCAGACCTGTTTGTCTAATATGGGCGATTCTCTGTAAACTCGTCATTTTTCACACGAAATCTGTCCGGGCACGGTTTTTTGAAATATTCGTATAATTATAATACTATTGTTCAGAAAATGAATCTATCACTTTGGTTTGAAAGAGGGCCAATTGAAGTTTGTGTTTTTCTGATAAATCATGATAGGGGATAAGTCCCCCGCCTAGTATAACTAGGCAGGGGACTGTGCCAGGGGTGTGTGTATTTGCACTTTGCTGCGTAATATCTGCAAAACTATTGGAACATAATTAGTTATGAGACTACCTATAAATTTAGGCACAAATCGTGGACATAATAACCAATATGTTTTATAATTACATTAATTGACATTAATAAAATCACTTCCCAGAGGACTGTTTTCGCAACGACCCTGATGCATACTTTCACCACAAATATGGCTCTCAAACTAAGCAAAGTAGCGTTTCAACACCGTTCTCTGCGATTTTGGCAAATTCATACTGATTACTTTAAACTTCATGCCAAAAAGAATTTGCAAAAGTTATAGATTTTTCGTATTACAGCTTTGAATTTGTTGCAGGGGACTGTTTGAAAAAACTCCGGACAGAAATAACATGACAATTTTAAGTTTTAGAAATACGTAATTATACCTTATTTCATAAGAAAAATATAGCTTCATTATTCTATTTTTAGATATTAATCGCCAAATTTGTGTAGTTTTAATAGGTTTTTTGAAATACTATCTTTAACAGTTAGACTATGGGATTGGGACAGCCAGGGGACCCGTGTTTTAGGCGCTTAGATAATTTCTAGAAAAAAAAAAATTAAATTGTTATCACTCCAAATACAATTGAAACAATGAAGCTGCTTCCTTGAATTCTGAAGCTCGTTGTCCATCATTTCTGCGTTTGTTCCGCCGTTAAGCGCTTGACTGATCAAGGAGAGTTTCCTAAAGAAAATTTCATGCAAAAGTCAAGTTCAGGAACGAGAGAGAGAGTGAGGAACAATGAATGTGTGGGTCAAGAAACGGGATATTGTTGTAGTGCATTGTACGTTTTTCCACTCCCTGTCGCCTTTGCTTTCCCTTTGGAGACCGATTACTGTAAGAGAAAGTTCAAGGTTGTCGTCTTGAATTTTAACTTGGGCAGAGACAAAATATGCATGTTTTTAGAATGTCAAAAATACTAGTTAATTGGGAATATACCTAGCTCGTATTTTTGTCAATAGCCAAAAAAATACTGTTTGGAGAGATGAAATCCCTTTTAATCAAATACAACAGCTATGCCATATGTATGTACATCATATATAATGCAGTATATAACTCTGTAATAGGTAATAACATCTTTTAGCAAAATTTAGCAAACATTAGCTCTGATTTTTACTGATTCTAACTGTAAAATGAAAAATATTTAAAGTTATGTACATACTCTGTGATTAATTATTATACAGTAATTAAACAGGAAACACTGAATAAATTTCTGAAAAGTACACCGAATTCACACAAAGTGAAAGAAAATT
Source organism: Uloborus plumipes (assembly GCA_038373865.1). Classification (NCBI taxonomy): domain Eukaryota; kingdom Metazoa; phylum Arthropoda; class Arachnida; order Araneae; family Uloboridae; genus Uloborus; species Uloborus plumipes. The sequence continues at coordinate 35,204 of JAXGGA010007432.1, forward strand.
TAACTAATTGATGTGAGGGAAAACTGGCTTGAGCTCATTTTAAAATAATCACTGACTTTCTGCTGTGAGAACTTTGAAATACTTTCGAGATTGTTAAAACTTTATGGGAGAGAGTTCAGATTTTTGATGTTTCGTACTTTTGACGTTCGGATCGTTGACGTTATTGTACTTCAATAAAACAATTCACCCCAATTCACACTTGTGCTGTATAGAAATATATTTAGGCATCGTATGAGCAAACATGTCAATTAAAGGCAAAGAAATTAATTATTGTTCTAACTATTTTTGACAGTTTAAGTTCAAAATTCACTTAGATTAAAGTTGCTTTACTATTTCTCAAACTTTTAACTGTCCGACTAATATTTTAGAAGTATCATGGCATATACTACGAAATAGTTTTAGTTTAAAATATAAAACTAAAGAAAATATTTAAAAATAAGAAATAATCATTTAAAACGAGTCCTTAACCTAGCTTAAATTTAGCGTGCTACATTCAGTCATGTGAGAAATAAGATTTAAAATAACTTATTTTAGTTTAAGATATGAAACTTTGAAGCAGAGAAACAAATTTCTAAATGTTTAAAAATTCCGTTCGTTTTGAATTTTGAAAATGCATTTTGACAACTGAAGATGTTATGCAACGTTTTAGGATTTTCTGTAAACATTCCGTCATTTTCCAGAAGATGACACAACTCGTAAAGATGCTTTGTGGTAGTCTGTAAACACTGTTACAAACTTATTTCTAATTATTAGTTCCTATCTTTAATTTCACTAGAGCTCAAAATGAAAAAGTGCAGACTAATATTAAATTCATTTCTGAAAATAGCACGTAAAAAAGTAGTACATTGCTTTTTTTGACGATGCATGCCGAACCACAATTGAGCTAACCTTTAAGGGCCACGGGATATATATGTACCCCAATTTCAAGTTTTTTGTAACCAAATTTTAAATACAATTCATTTTTAAATGGGGATTCCACTGTTACGTGTGTGACATTTTTTCAGATTTTTCCCCCTCAAAGTTCTTTTCCTTAGCTCAGCAACAAAACATTAAGCAATGTCATAAATATGTATTATTTTGTTTTACATCCTTTTATAAAAGAATTACATGCACAATATATAATTATTCTCAGTTTTTTTTACATAAAATTATAAAATTTGTGTGAATTTCCCAGTTTTCAGTTGTCCGATGCTTTTTTGTTTTTTTTGATGCTGAGCTAACAAAAAAGAACTTTGAGACGATAAAAATATTAAAGAAATGTGATACTCGTTACGGAATCTCCTAAATTATATTTGTTATTGTTTTTGAGCTATCATAATCTTTATGCTAGCAAAAGAATTTCATTATTGTTTCAAAAATACGCTGTAATTTCATTTTGAAAACATCGGAAACGTTTTCTACATATCTTCACCTCTGTATGAACTCATGCTTCTATTTTTATGCAAGATTACTTTTCAATTGGAATTGAATATAAGTAATGTCAATAAACATCCATGGTTTTCTAATGCTGAATAATAATAAAGTCAACTTTTCAAAATGATTATAACTTTGTACTTTAAAGGAGCCATATAAAACCGTATGTCTCATCCATTCACAAAATTTAATTGCACAAATTTTAACAAAACTTGACGCACATGTTATTAGGTGTACAACTCAAAAAGGTCTGTTTTTTGCTTACAAAACTCATTTATTTGAATGATAAAATGAATTCATACCTTATTCAGAGTACTGTCCATCGCTAGCTACTACTTTTCTCCATCTCTCTGGTAATTTGTGGATTCCATCGCGATAGAAGCGTTCATCATTTGAAGCAAGGTATGAATCGAGCTAATTTTCGATATCCTGTATTGATGTGAAGCGAATGTCAAACCATGGCTATCTGCGATCCTTAAGCGGCTAGCCAGACGGGCGAAAAAGGGTGTACATGCAGAACTTACAATTTCTGCCACTTCAGTCATTTGGCGCTGATCTCCTAGGGCTCGGTGCGACTTTTTAAAGGGACGGCTATAGTAATAGCATGCATGTAAAGACTTGATTTCTAGGAGTAAAACTGTTTCAGTCTTGATAGGAAAAAAAAAACAAAACATCAAAATACATAGTGTTGTTATGTGTTCACAGTTTAAAACATTTATAATGCACATGAAATAATTTAAAGATTGTTTAAAAGTCATAACACATGCAGTCTTCGAAACTACATTTACGTGAAATATTACGTTTACATCTGATTTAGAAGATAGCTTTATATATTCGAGAGACAATCATTACATTTTCTTCACTTTCGTTTTAACCAGAGTTCCAAAAAGGAAAGCTGATTCTTCTAAAATTACATTTACAGAAGCGACGAAGAAAACGTAAAAGTTCAATTAAAATGCAGTTAGATGCAAGCCCATCCTTCCGAATTGGGGAGGGGGGAATTCCGAATTGGGGGAGGGGGTCAGAGGGGGTCAATTAAAATACAGTCCCCCTGGGGGGGGCTGTATTTTACAGAACGAACCACGAATACAGTCCCCCCAGGGGGGACTGTATTTTAATTGACCCCCTCCCCCAATTCGGAAGGACGGGCCTGCATCTAACTGCATTTTAATTGAACTTTTACGTTTTCTTCCCCGCTTTTGTATTTTAATTCCTCATATGTTTAGGAAAATTTATTTTATGTTATTTTTATTTATTTATTTTTTTAGGGTGAAATATATTCAAATAATCATGCAATATAAAAATGAAAGCAATAACCAATGAAAAACCTTGTGCCACGAAAATAGTCCGAGAACGAAGGAAAAATAAAAGAAAGAAGAAGGACAGATATTGAGATCTTAGCATGCGCAGCTCAGCCAAATAATTCATTTCCCCCCCCAATCAATTCAAATTGCTTTCCTATTAAAATTTTGTATTTAACAGAAAATTAACGAATCTCAAAAAATAAATAAAGAAAAAATTAAAAAAAAAAGTTTAATAAAATAAAATAATATAATGAATTTAAACTTTTCAGAGATTCAGATTATTTTTAAGAGCAAGAATCTGAGAGAGTGTCACGCCTGTGATTCATGACCTCTCAGATTTTCTCCCAAAAATTACCAAATGTTTATTATCTTAATGAAAGACCAAATCCAGAATGTTTTGCTCTAAAGTTGAGTTGTTTAGTTTTTATGAATCCCTAAAGATGAAGGTGCGGCATCAAAAATTAAGCGGATTTTCAAGACATGGAAGTTACCGTGAGCCAAAACTCTTACCAGGAACTGTTTAACTCCAATTTTCTTTTTGTATATGGAATATAGAAGGTTGAAACTTTACAAAATGAATGTTAAATTTGTGGTAAGTTGTTGCCGTAAGGTCAGTGAAGGCCCTCAAAACAAGGCATTTTTGACGTTTTTTAGTGTTTTTGAGGTCCAAAAACAGTTTGTACATTTTAGTTGGCACGGCAAAAGTGGTGTCATTTGAAAGACCAGTGTAAGCACTTTAAAATAATGTATAAATAACCGAGGAAAGTTCAACGTGCTTTTAGTTGCGTAAGGCCGAAATTTGAAAATTGTCATATTTTACCGATATTCAAACGGTCATAATTTCCTCTGCCAATAACATATTGAAATATTTTTTTTTTGTCAATGTCATACTTTATTCTTTGTCTTAACAGAACAGTTGAGTCCTTTGAGGCGAAATGTAAAAAAATTTGTTTCAAAAAATTTATTTTTTCCTGTACACTTTTTAAAAAATTTTTTTTCACATTTCGCCTCAAAGGACTCAACTGTTCTGTTAAGACAAAGAATGGAGTATGACATTGGCAAAAAAAATATTTCAATATGTTGTTTTCAGAGGAAGTTATGACCGTTTGAATATCGGTAAAATATGACATTTTTCATATTTCGGCCTTACGCAACTAAAAGCACGTTGAACTTTCCTCGGTTATTTATACATTATTTTAAAGTGCTTACACTGGTCTTTCAAATGACACTACTTTTGCCGTGCCAACTGAAATGTACAAACTGTTTTTGGACCTCAAAAAAGCTAAAAAACGTCAAAAATGCCTTGTTTTGAGGGCCTTCACTGACCTTACGGCAACAACTTACCACAAATTTAGCATTCATTTTGTAAAGTTTCAACCTTCTATACTCCATATACAAAAAGAAAATTGGAGTTAAACAGTTCCTGGTAAGAGTTTTGGCTCACGGCAACTTCCATGTCTTGAAAATCCGCTTAATTTTTCATGCCGCACTTTCATCTTTAGGGATCCATAAAAACTAAACAACTCAACTTTAGAGCAAAACATTCTGGATTTGGTCTTTCAATAAGATAATAAACATTTGGTAATTTTTGAAAGAAAATCTGAGAGGTCATGAATCACCTCATAATGCTAGGTGTGACAGTTTCTCAGATTCTTTCTCTTAAGTGAAGACAGCACACCAACGTTCTTATAGCGCCAGTACCAGTTGTCAATTAAATTGCAAACTAAAATACAAAAAAAAAGTGCCTGCGAAAATAATGAAAATGATTTTCGTCAATACTTTGCAATAGACACTCTAAAACAACATTCACAAAAAAAAAAAAAAGAACACATGAAATTAATGTGCAATCAAGTATCGTGGGATGTGTTTTGATGAATAATGCATGAACAGAAAAATCACGTGAAAGAAATAACACGGTTTTCACTGAAAAGCAAAGCGAAATCCAGATTGTTATAATAGAAATACGCGCAAACCGACCCTAAGAGATCAGCGCCACAAGCGGCAACAACGGTAACTTCGCCCTGTACGAAATTTCCTTTGTTCTCCGGCGCGTCTGGCTAGCAGCTTAAAGCCTTGGTTTCCTAGAACGCGACAATCGTCGCCAACGCCGGGCGCGACTGCACGCGGGAATCAGAACCAGTTTGATTGGAGCGTGGCGTGAAGCGACGTCAATCTGCGCCTCAGGCGCATGCGCAGAAGAAGGCGGCGACCGTCGCCTCGCCAGAGATCGACGATTTCACTTCTAGGAAACCAGGGCTTAAGGATCGCAGGTAGCCATGGTCAGACAAAGCGCTCTGCATCGATCGAAACAAATGATAGTCCGAAGTAGCAAGGTCTGGGCTATAAGGTGGGTGAGCCAGAATTTCCCATCCACTCTATTTTCCAACCAGATCTTAACCTGAGCAGCAACATGTGGCCCAGCATTGTGAAAGATTATGGACTCGTGTCTGGTCGCATATTCTGGACGTTTTTCAGATGTAGCTTGCTTTAAACCGGTCAGTTGTTGCCTGTAGAAATCTCCCGTGATTGTTTGACCAGGATTTAGCAGTTCGTAGTGTATCACATTCTTCTGATCCCACCAAATACAGAGCATTACCTTAGCAGCATGGATATTAGTCTTCGGCATTGATGTTCCAGGTTGGCTGGGCTTTACGTACGATTTTTTGCGTTTGGGTTGTCGTAGTGAATCCATTTTTCATCTTCGGTAATGATTCGATACAAAAAAGATTTATTTTTGTACCGTTCAAGTAACATTTCGGACATGCAATATCTTCGTTCGATATCTCTAGGTCCCAATATCCTTGCTTTTGGATGTATCCCGCGGCTTTAAGTCGTTTCGAAATAGCTTGTTGAGTAACTTCAAGTAACTCTGAAAGCTCTTTTTGTGTTTGACATGAATATTGATCGAGTAAAGTCTCCAATTCTTCATCTTCAAACTTTTTTGGTTTTCCAGAATGCTCTTCGTCTTCAACACTAAAATCACCACTTTGAAGTCATTTAAACCATTTTCTGCCAGATTTTTCCAGATGGTGCATATTCCCCATAAACTTCCACAAGCATTCGGTGTGCTTCAGCAGCAATTTTCCTCCAATTGAAATAAAAAATCAAAACTTCCCGCAAATGGTGCTTATTTGAAACGAAACTCGACATTTTCAACTCAGTAAAAATTAAACTTGTAGTGCAACACTCAAACAATACTATAAACAATATTTGGTTGACAGATATTCAAACTTCATGATAGAGTAAAAAACAGCTGTCGCCGTCAACCAATTAGAGCACCGAGCGCCACCTTTTTAAAACAGACCTTTTCAAGTTGTACAATGTACACTTAATATTTGCGTCGCCATTTAAAAGTTTTGTGCATAAAAAATTCCCATACTTAACAGCAAAGTTAGCGATCCCTTAAATGGTTAAGTGCAACGCAATGTAGGGTTAAGTGTTATGTTTTTTTTAACATTCGTTACATTAAAAAAATATATATATATGTACGTTTCTTATGTTTTTATCATATAAGCCTGTCCTGTATCCTAGATTGATGTCATATCCCCCCCTCCCTTGAAAATTTTCTGTACTTACATAAACACAAATTATATATTTCCAATTTCTTTCCGCAAATTATTTTGATTTAGCTCTTTTTAAAGCATGTTTGCTGACGAAAAAATCAAAGCATCATGTTTGGGTAATAAAGTTATATTATTGTTTTGTTTCAGAGGAAAGATCTGAATAATAACATGCATGAAGCACTATTTTCCTATCACTTACTTTCTAATTGTTGTTAGTACTTCGCAAATGGTGGCATAACTTATAAACAATTCTCGTAGTCGATTGTTAAATACAAGTTTTTTTCTAATTTACATTTTTATTTATTTGTTTTTTTCCTTTGAAACATAGGCGGAAATTTTTTTCCATTTTCCCCAGTAAATATAATGTAAAAATATGAACGTAAGATTGACTTCTTGCTTTGGAGATGCACATAATAAATTTAAGTGTGAGAAACACACACATGTAATCATTTTCATTTTTGTTACATTATGTTTCCCATGTTGTGAACACAAAATTAACATATACACTTACATTTTACAAAATAATTGTTAGCTCTTAATACATCTTTTGAACGGTTTAGTAAATATTTCAAAGAAAGTGCACATAATTCTTAAAACTCTCACCAAAGAGACCGTTCAAAAATATCTGCCGTGTTATGAAGATTACGGTAGTTGTCTGAAATTTGGCAAATTGCGAAATCCAAAACTGTTTTGGCCGTTACGGTCTAATTTCGGGTCACATGCTGTACTTATTTTAAATTATGAAATAAAAAATAGAAAAATAAAAGTTATGGTTTTCAGACAAAAAACCATAGGCGCTGCATCGGCATTTAGATCTTTTCTGATTCCGATGGGCTAATGTTTCCCCCAATTTAGCATCGGCGGCCGATGCCGATGACGACAGATACATTTTTCAACCATCGGCATCGAAGGATCGGCAAGGCCGAAGTCTAAGGGGAGCCTTAGTGTTCTACATAAAGATGTAAAATGCCCCGTTAACATAATTTGTCTACACATGTTTGACATTTTAAATAAATGCTCCAAACAAACTCCGAATAGACAACTCCAAATAGACAAAGTATGTTGTATAAATAATTTAGTAATAATTAAACATTATATATGTTATACGTTTCAAAAGTATTATAATTTGTTTGTTTTGTGTAAACATGCGAAACATAACACATTATAGCTAATTACATTACAGTACAAATTACATAAATAATGTGAAAAACGTCGTTTGAATCTCGTTGGTAAATATGTGGATTGAAAATATCTTCTAAATGAAAATTATAATTTTTTTATGTTTTCTCATTGTGGCAAATTAACTTGCTTTAATTTATGCTTTAAATAAGAAAGAAAATGTATATTATATACGTGATTACGATTTATTTGTTTGATTTTTATCAGTTAAAAGTTAGGAAGCAAAGGTGACGACTCTTTTAAGAACAATAGTAAAAAAAAAAAAAAGAAAGAAAAAGAAAAAAAAAAATCATTTATTATGTGTTTATTTCTATCACAGGGACATCGTGTCCACATTAATAGGAAATTGAACATTTTTTATTAAGTTCAATGACATTTAAGGAAAAAAAAATGTACAAACTTTATTATAGCACAAAATTGTTGGATTCGGCCACACGCAGACATTTAATAGATTGGTTCTTTTACTTTCGATATAGAGCACAGCTGAAGTTATACAACTTAAACAAGTGCAAGAAAAATGAGAATACTTTTGAACACTGTTTCTAATATTTTTTTTCGCTAAGTAAACGAAAAACTGACAGAAATCTTGTCACAAAATCTGTCATTTTAACTTCTAAAGTGCAGAATGAACGGTCACGTAGGTTGAGACCGGGAGGCAGTGTAATAAAACTCAAACATGTCTGTCTACGCTATAATGTGTCACAAATATAGCTGAAATAGTTCTCAAATCTATCTTGGTGACTATTGGAAACTATGATACCCATGTTTTGAAAGAATTGCTCGCAGCTCTGAATGTAAAAAGTTTTTATTTCTTTCGAGGGGTTATTACCCTAAAACATTTTAAAGATAAGGGTCATTCTCACGAAATAGTACGAATCATTTCAGAAAATATGTGGAATTTCTACTATCAATTTTAACACTTATTATTAATTGATCACATATATCGCAGTACTTTTTTATTTAACTGTATATAATCAAGTATCAATGGTTTGTATGTACATGTACTGGTTAGTAGTACAGAACAGGTCAGTTTATAGTACTGATTAAAAGTACTGCAAGTTTGAGAAATGTAACATTTTTTGAAGGATAAGCACTTTTTTCAATTAAACTGGTTTGAAGTGCACTTTTGGTGGCGAAGTTTAGGAATAGTTGAAGTCTTTTCAAAAGATTGGGGGAAACCTTGTGGAATCTATGCCTGGAAAAAATAGCTGCAGTGATAAAATATAGAGACGGCTTTAAAAAACATTGAATTCTATTCGGTTCAATTGCACATTCGATATATTTTACTCACAACTTGATTACAACTTGATGAAACTGTTTTCTTTCAGGGAACGGGAACTGGATTCGAATTTCCTACAAAATTGAATCTTTTTTGTGAATATATCTTTAAGAAATAAATTTAAATACTTTTCTTCAATAAGTAAATAAAATCTTATCTTTAAGCCAATTTAACTATTTGACGTTATATTGATTGAAATAAACGAATGCACTTCTTTTTCTTACTCTCCTTCTTGATAAAAAAAATGGTAGATTTGTTAAACCTAAAGTACTTTTGGGCCAGAAATGTAAATAATTGATAAGGGTTTAAAAAGTTCATTTTAGAAGAAGGAGACTATTCGCTGTCCCAGCTTCAAATGATTAATATAGAACTTAATTGTGATTTTCTATCGCCTTAAAATGTTTATGAAAGTTAACTATTTTAGACTGTTTCAACATTGTTGCATCGCTAGATATACAGTAAGGGCCCTGCTCCACATTGACATAAAGCAGAAAAATAAAGCAGAAACGTAAAATGGATTACATTGCCCCCTCCCCCCCCCGTTCCTATGGAAAGTACCCGGATTTTCGGTTTCTACCTTCGGTTTCGGTCGCGTTTTACGCTGATGTGGAGCAGGGCCCTAACTTATAACAATGTACATTTATTTATAACTGGGGGAACATGCCGTAGCTTTTCGACACGTCTTAAAGAAAACAATGATCCTGCTTAGAACATAGACCTAGAAAACTACACCGAAACTTTGAAAAAAATGTGATTCGATGAAATACATTGTATGCAGCAGTTGGTGCAAAAACATCGAGTACGGCAACTTCCCGACGGTATTAGGGAGATGCCGAAATGGAAGGATTTTGTAATCATTAATTTTCGGTGGTAAACATTGTTTCTTAAACTGAAACCTATCGTTTTACCTGTCACAAACGTCCATATTATGTGGATAAATAGGATTTTTAAAAAATGAAACCAATGCGGCTATTTTATATAAAATAACTTTGAAAACTACAGTGTCTTACCCCAATATACCTTAACTTTTTGTTGAGCAAAACCTTAAATTTCTTGAAATATAATGAAAAAACACAATGAGTGGGTTTAATTGATGATCCACACATAGATTTCACAATAAAACATTTTTTTAGTCAATTTTTTTTTTCGCAGAGGGACCCCATTAGTCCCTAACTTCCACCCAGGCAGTGAAAAAAAGTGGTTTACGCATGCAAAAAGGAATTTATATCATTCAAAAAACATGACTGAATACCTCAGGCAAAATAAAGAAAATTGGTTGACTATTTCAGTTTCAATAAAAATTTTAAAACTTAAAAAAAAAAAAAAAAAAAAATCCATTTTGTTTTCAAATTTGACATGAGTTACACAAGAAATTGAGGCACCAGAAATAGCTAATTTTGTTGTTCTGACACATGTTTGTATTCATTTAACTTAAGAGAAAAGAACTGAATTGATTTCAATTCAAAAAATTAAAAAAAAAAATTGAGAAAATGTTTTTTAATTGGTTGTTTCACGGTGCAACTACCACGTATCAATGGGATAAACTGTTTCGTGGCTATCAACGAGTTAATCCGACTTTGAATGATTGAAACAGTCACAGGAACGTGATATTGAACGACAGCAGTGTCGATGACACATAACTATTCCTCAAGGCGTAAATTAAGATCGCGTTACCCAAAGGACGTCCAATTTTTTCCGAAATTGTGAAAGTGAATTCCTCGGGCTGACCTCTTTCATTTAACCGCAGATAGAGAATCCCGCCTGTGGATTTAGAAACGTGACCCTATTCGATGGTACAGATTTTATTTCCAAATGGTCGAAAAGGTGTTGACGAGCGAAAAGTCATATTTCGAAGAGTTTTGGTAAAATGTGTTACTTTGACATGGGCTAGGGTTCCGCACCCTTGAATGTACCTCAAAAATCTTGGTCTCTGTAGAGCAAAATAAACCAGGTTTAATAAATTATAATGATAAATCAGGCTTGATTTTATGCATGTGCACAATACGGTGACGGAACGAAAGTGCAAAGGCTCAGTAGCGTAAAAGAAAAAATAACCTTTAAAAAAATAATTACGATTTTAAGCCGTCCAAACAATTAGATGATGAAAACTATGTCGAAGAAAAAGAAGCATTATATATTTTTCTTTTTTTTTTCCTCATAGATATGACTGCTCTGTCTCTTTACACCCTACTTTAATTCATCTTCAAGCAAGACGAATTTGTAGCTGATATAATGAGGAGAGTATCCGGCTGTTATAGCCCACGGTGTCGTAGTCGCAAATTTTTCGTCATTAAGAACTTCTTTGAAGCATATGTTTTAAATAGAAGTTTTAAACAGTTCTGTTTCAGCTCTCTTTTTTTTTTTTTTTTTCTGGATATGCGCAGTAGGAATAATTGGACAACAATGAAGAAGTAGGGGAATGTGGGATAAAGTGAAATGTAAAGATAGATATTTCAAAATGAACGCAATGGAAATTTGGTCTGAAAATTACTGTATATAAAGAGAGAATATTGTATTTTGTAAGACAACTTGCGTTGAAAAATTATTTTTCATTTTTGGCAGTTATTTTGTACCTTCAGAAAAAGGTGAAATTTGCCACCTTAAAAAACCATGGGGTAAAGAGAAAAATCCAATATTTTTACAATGAAAATTCTTTTATTTAATGATTAACAGTAATTTTCACCAAATGGATGTGTAAATAAACAAATAAATGATTTATTAATGAAAAATAAACGAATAAATAAATGACCTCATTAATGTATGAGAAAAAGAAATGAGTGAATAAAATAGAGAACGAATTAGAAAATCAGTGAACGAATGAATAAATAAGTGAAAGAATGTAAATTAAATAATTAATAAAGAAATACATACGTATTTGAAAAATGAACGCATTAGTAAACGAAATGAAGTATTTCACTTTGCCCCGCGTGCACTTGACCAATTACATTGAACATTTAAAATCAAAATTTGCTTAATATAAACTAAATAAGAACTGCACTGGACACCAGTAGATCTCAATTAATACTTAAAATTATAGTTACAAAAATTTCATAATTTTATATTAACTAAAAATATTTTTGAAAACCACGAATATTACAGTAAGTATCAAATTTTGAAAATATCTTGTATAATTTTTTTCGTTGATCTTTAGATCTATCTATTTGTTGACAAGAATTAACTGCATGTCTAGGAACTTTGTCGAAATATTTCTAGAAAGGTGGCGCTGCAAACTGAAAATATTTCGCCATTTCACTTTGCCCCGCTATTTCACTTTGCCCCACATTCCTCTACTTCTGTTTCTCAAAGGGAGTTATACTATGTGCTTCTTTGATGAAGTTTAAGTGACTGCACGTGTTTAGAAAGAGCTGCAATCTGTTCGTAAATTATAACACTGTTGGGAAATGCTGCTATGCTGTAGAACGTTATCTATACGCATTTTGATTCTGCACTAAAATTGTTTGACATCTTTCCCAACAGAATTGCATGCTACAGTAATAAAATAGATAAGTTTTTTCATTACATAATTTTGAGTGGAAATTGATTATTCCGTCTCATTGAAAAAAATAAATCACTGTCGGTAAGACCAAAAACAAAAATCATTTTTTTCTGCCCTCAAAAAATAAATAAAATTAAACCATGCATGTAGCAATGCGTAAAAAAATACTATTTCATATTTTCATAAAACAAGTACTTTAATATATATATTTTTTTACTTGAAGACTTTGTTGCCAGAAGAAGATAGCACCAATTTTTACCGTTTTTGGTTTTGCATTAACTCAAATGCAATAAAATATCTTTTGTATGCACAGGAACGAATTCACATCAAACAACGGCGTATATTCATAAGATATTAAAGAGAAAGTTATAACAGGCTACGTTTCTTGAGAAACATGATATAGCTTCTCAGGAACTCAATGCATTGTTCTGGAACTAAAGTGTCTATATTTTATCACATGACTTATAATGTTCATTTTATTAGGACCAAATAGTGCTTGGATTATTGTTAAAAATACAAAATGTATTTGAATAATTGTAAGTAACTAGGGCAAGACAGGGTTAAGCGAAATATAAAACGAAAAATTAAGAATAGGTAATAGTTTACAATTTTAAAATGCCACTGAAATTGCTTTCATAGAGCCGAACTGTACCGTAATCCTTGCAAATAATAAATTAAGATAATTGTGTGTGTGTGTGTGTGTGTGTGTGTGTGTGTGTGTGTGTGTGTGTGTGTGTGTGTGTGTGTGTGTGTGTGTGTGTGTGTGTGTGTGTGTGTGTGTGTGTGTGTGTGTAGTATGTGTGTGCGTGGAAATTGCTTTCGAAAAAACGGTAAGGCCTGTGAAGATGAAATTTGGTATACGGAAGAAGTTTTTGTTGACGATATGCGCCTCGTTGCTTGATTTTTTTTACTGAGTTAATATATGAACAAGAAGTTCTGTCAAGAAGTAAACGAGCCTTCTTTCCCGTACATCGACATCGGCATTATAGCATCTGATCATTATTCTCTAGATTATCTGAGACTGAAAATTAAGCCAAACATACATTTTTAGCACTTAAAGCTGATTTCTAAAAGCAAAATATACCCCTCTCATCAGATGAAATAGATACGTAAAAAGTAAATAAACGAGTAAATACAGTTTTATTGCACTAAAGAATGTAACTGTTGTAGTTCTTCCGTTGAAAAATTGCTCAATCGTTTCAAAAAATTAGAAGTACAAAGAACATCAAAACACATTTTATCAAAGAAAGAAAAAAAAAATTCGTTCCTTAATAAAGTGTCTCGAATTTTATTTTTAATCCACCACCAGTTGTTAAATATAAATAAATAATAAAATGCCCTCGTGAATGAAATATTTTTGTTACAAAAAAAAATCGACTTCCAAAAGAAAAAAGTAAATGAATAAATAAACAAAAAATCGTCTGCACAAACAGTCATTTTTTTTTGAGCCTGCATTTCCGCCATGTTTGCGGAGTCGGGGTCTGAATCAGAGTCCTCACCGAAGATTATTCAGAAAAGTACTTTGCATACATTATTTATCAAAACCATTTTCTTAAAAAATTAGTTTGAAGGAAATCCGCCTTTAAGTTCAGGATCAACATTCAAATTAAATTTCCCCGTAGGCTCTAATGTTAAGTTTTTTTCTGAACGGTTCAACACTGAACAAAAAATGGTTCAAATCAAAAAGCGAAATTGGGAATGAGCCTCTCCGAGATCTTTCGAACAAAAAAAAAAGTTTATTCAGTTCGGACGGTTCACTTAAAAGTTATTAGGTGAGGAAAGGTTGCTTGAACGGTTCAATGTTGAACGAAAAAATGTTCAAATTGAAAATTTAAATACGGTAATGAAGTATCCTTGCTGAGATCCTTCGAACAAAAAAAAAGTTTGTTTAAATTGGACTGTTCACTCAAAAGTTTTTGGGTGACAGCTTGTTTAAACGGTTCAATGTTGAACGAAAAATTGTTCAAATCGGAAATATAAATACGGGAATGAAGTATCCTTGATAAGATCTTTCGAACAAAAAAAAGTTTATTCAAATCGGACTGTTCCCTAAAAAGTTAGTATCGCGGGATAGGTTGTTTGAACGGTTCAAAGTTGAATCAAAAATTGCTCAAATCAAAAAATCAAATATGAGAAGGAGCTGTACTCGCTGAGATCTTTCCAATAAAAAAAGTTTGTTCAAATCGGAATGTTCATTCAAAAGTTATTAGGGTGGGAGACAGACAGACAGACTGACAAACAAATTCCTCATCTCAATACCCTACTTTCAAATGTTTAATTTTTCGATATTCATTTTACGTTTTTATTTCTTTTTGACTCTTTTTTTTGGACTAGGTGATATTTTTAGATGCATTTTAAGTCACTTTTAATGCTTTCTTCGTCTTTCTTTTATTTTTAACGGGAAAGTAGGCCCAAAAAAAGAGGTAATTTAATTTTTTAATGATTTTTATCATGTATAACCAATTGAATCGGAATTAATTATTGCATTAATGTATCGTTTTAAATAGCGAAACTCAATTTGAATAGCTATTTAATTGTTACGAACACAATAAAAAGTTCCCAAACATTTCAGTTCAGGGTTATAAATAAATACATTATTGTGAGCTGCGCTATGAATCTAGCAGTGAACCAATATTGAAACAGTCTAATATTTTCACTCTTATTTTTTAATGTCATACAGACAATATAGATTGATAAATTGATAGAGAAAAATAGATTAATATTCATATTCAGATAGGCAGATAAATGTAAACGGATAGATATAGAGCTAAAGATAGATAGATCGAAAATTATAGAGAGTTAAGAATAGAAGTATAGAGATAGTACTTTATAGGTTAATAGTTACAAAGATAAGAGAAAATATTTTGATGAAATTAGTACATTTATAAGAGATTGATAAGTATGGAGATGTAGATATAGAACACATCGATTGATAGTTATTGGGATAGATACTGGTATAGATAGATTTTAATAATAGAAGTACAGAAAAATAAATACCGATAAAAATAAGTTATATACTGCTGCCAAATTCATTTAAAGAGTCACCAAAAAGGCAATCTTGGTGTCAAAAAATTAAACAGCATAAAAAGCGAATTGGACAAAAAAGGGAACTATCCAGATACGGACAGGTAGTTAGTTTTTAGTATAAAGATGAAAGTCTGAAAGCCGAATGAAAACTTTTTGTGGTTATTGAAAGTTTCCAAAATGTGGATTTATCTCCTTCTTGAACAGAGATTTTCAATTCCTTTTTTGAACTAAGTTTTCAAAGATGAAATCATCAAAATCGCAAATAAATTAAATTTCTTTCCGCCCAATCATTGCTTGTTATGAATTTAAATCCACTACCTGTAGTGGAACTGGGTTTTATCACTTATCTGCCAATCACCCCTCAAGGGAGTTGATTGCTCTTTGCCGAAACGGCTAATCACTGATTAGCTCAACGCAAAATTGTCAACCTTTCTTCACGTCGATAGCCAGAGATGAAGCACAATTATGCAAATTCCAAATAGCAGTATTTTACCCACCAAGGCCTTCAAAGTGTTTATGTAGGCTTAAATATCAAGGATAACTTTAGCGCACACAACAAGGTTCAGGTAAAAGTTTCCTGAACGGGAAGGCCATTTAAAGCGGCACTTATTTGTTCTTTAGATGTTGATTCTGCATCTTTTCCTTCTGGTTTTCTCTGGTTTGTGTTTGACCGATTCGAGTCTTTTATTTCGCTGTGTAAAGAAATGGTACAGGGAGAAAGATATTTTTTTTTCAGGGAAATAAAGAAATATTTTCCCTTTATTTGCAGAGACATACTTATTTGTGTTCTATTCTTCTATAATTATGGCGGAAAGTATGTCTTCAAGACTGCATTTTCATTTTATTTCTTGTGAGGTGAAGGTAATAAATGGAATTGTTGCATTCACGATTGAGACTTCTTGAAAATCGTTCAAAACAGAAATTAGTCAATCAAAAATTAACATTTATTGCATACAAAGAGTAGGAAAAAATGCACATAGATAAAAAGTATCTTAATCATTAAATGCAATTAAATTTTCGGATAAGATTAACTCGCTGTATATCAGAAATCATGAAAGCGACTTGGTGGTGTTTTTTTCTAACGATTTTCCGTTAAATTAAGTGTTTTGTATTTAAAAGTTATATTTCTGGAAACTGAAGTGACCGCTACAATTGAATGTCCGTTTTGTAAACACAATGGCAAGGGAGTCCAATTACAGGTCACGGGAGGTCACTGTGATCCCCCAAAATATTCCTTATTCGGCAATTTTGCTAACGATTTGGCGTTTGAAACAATGTTGCAACGTTGATATTCTTTTTATTTTTCTAAATTTTCTAAATTAGATGGCGCCTTGTGTTTCTTCTTACGTGATATGTGCATTTGTGTGCTCGCAATTTATCATTCAGTTAAATTGAAACTTCATTGGGCCAATTGCAAAATTTTCCTCCTTCCAAAAATTTTAGTTCAGGAGATCTACTCGGGGTAGAGTTTGCATCCTGTTTTATATTCCGAGTCTATGCTCGGTATATAAAACAGTATATCGTTCTCACTCATCCTAAATAATTTTCTAGAGTGTGAATAGAATTACAAAAAAAAAAGCTTCTCTTGAGCTTTAAGATGTGTCCCCAATAACTTTTGATGGAAAAATTGAATCCGAAAAATCCTATTGTCGTCCGAAAATTCTCGACCACGACACCCCGTTTTCATATTTCATTTGCTTTGAAAAACTTTTGGTTAGCTTTGAACAGTTCAAAAAAATAAGTAAGTAAACAAATAAAAAAGCAAAATTAAAAAAATAAATAATACGCATGAATACCTACAGAGAAATTTAAGGCATATAAAAAGAAGTAAAAGAAAAAGATCTAAGATAAAGACTTTTATTCGAGCAAACAGTATTTCCACTAGGAGATAGATAACATTATTTAATAACAAGAAGTTCTGTCAAGAACTAAACAAACCTAATTTCCCGTACATCGACATCGGCATTCTAGCATCTGATCATTATTCTCTTGATTATCTTAGACTGAAAATTATGTCAAACATACTTTTTTAGCACTTAAAGCTGATTTCTAAAAGCAAAATATCCCCTCTCATCAGATGAAATAGACACGTAAAAAGTAAATAAAGGAATAAATAAATTTTATCACACCTTTTAAAGAATGTAACTGTTACAGTTCTTCCGTAGAAAAAATCCTCAATCGTTTTCAAAAAAAAAAAAAAAAAAGTGCAAAGAGCATCAAAACACATTTTATTAAACAAAGAAAAAAAAAAGAAAAAAAAGCTCGTCCGTTAATAAAATGTCTCGAATTTCACTTTTAATCCGTTGCCAGTTGTTAAATATAAATAAAGAATAAAATCCTCTCGTGAATGATAAATTATTGTTACGAAAAAAAATCGTCTGCCAAAAAAAAAAGAAAAAAAAATAACAATAATAAATAAAATAAAACAAATGAATAAATAAACAAAAAATCGTCTGCACAGTCAGTCATTTTTTTTCTGAGCCTGCATTTCCGCCATGTTTGCGGAGTCAGAGTCAGAATCAGAGTCCTCACAGAAGATTATTCAGAAAAGTACTTTACAAACATTATTTATCAAAACCATTTTCTTACAAAGTTAGTTTGAAGGAAATCCGACTTTAAGTTCAGGATCAACATTTAACTTAAATTCCCCGTTGGCGCTAATGTTAATTTTTTTTTATGAACGGTTCAATATTGAACGAAAAATGGTTCAAATCAAAAAGCGAAGTATGGGAATGAGTCTCTCCGAGATCTTTCAAACAAAAAAAAAGTTTATTCCATTCGGACGGTTCACTCAAAAGTTATTAGGTGGGGAAAGGTTGCTTGAATGGCTCACTGTTGAACGAAAAAAATGTTCAAATTGAAAATTTAAATACGGTAATGAAGTATCCTTGCTGAGATCCTTGGAACAAAAAAAAAGTTTATTTAAATCGGACTGTTCACTCAAAAGTTATTAGGGGTGACAGCTTGCTTGAGCGGTTCAATGTTGAACGAAAAACTGTTCAAATCAGAAATGTAAATACGGGAATGAAGTATCCTTGATAAGATCCTTCGAACAAAAAAAAATTTGTTCTAATCGGACTGTTCACTCAAAAGTTAGCATCGCGGGACAGGTTGTTTGAACGGTTCAAAGTTGATCCAAAAATTGTTCAAATCGAAAAATCAAATATGGGAATGAGCTGCACTCGCCGAGATCTTTTCAACAAAAAAAAGTTTGTCAAAATCGGAATGTTCATTCAAAAGTTATTAGGGGGGGGGGGGCAGACAGACCGACCGTCCGACACACAAATTCCTCATCTCAATACCCTACTTTCAAAATTTAATTTTTCGATATTCATTTTACCTTTTTGTTTTTTTTTGGCTTTTTTTTTGGACTTGGCGATAGTTTTTTAACTTGGCGATATTTTTTTGATTTGGCGATATTTTTAGATGCATTTAAGCCACTTTCAAAACTTTTTTCGTCTTTCTTTTATTTTTTCGGGAAATTAGGCTAAAAATCAAAGTACAGCATCTGGTTGAATTAACATTGACGAAAGTTTCAGATTGATTTATTGAATCAAAATAATATTCAAAATGCGATAAAACGGTAGGGCATTTTTTTTTTTGAAGTATAAGTGTTTATTGAAACGATATTTTGTTTTCACAATACGTTTCTGTTATTTGTTCTTAACAACGATTGAAAATTAGAACGACATTTTTTTGAACAATTTTGGGGCTTAATATTATTTTCCTAACAATTAAAAATGAAAAAAAAATCCTCACAAAAAAGTTTTTTTTTTTTTTTTAAATATTGCCTGATTAAAATTAGGCTCCTTATTTTGTGGCATTGTGTAGACATCGTTCTTTCTGATTCAAAGTTTTTCTTTCACTTTTTTCAATAGGAGGTTTTATTTTGGATGATTTTTCTCTTGCAATTTATTTGGTAATTTGTATCTTCTATTTTTGTTCACTTACATATTGCAGAAAAAGTGTTTGAGTTTTATCTACTTTAGATTTTCTTAAAAAGCTAATACAGTTAGAATTAAATTAAATACGGTAGTTATGATTTCGTAGAATAAATTTGATTTTATTCCAATGTTAAACCTAGTTATTTTCTCTTTACTCAAGTTATGTATTCTTTTCTAAATTTTTGTATCTTTTGAAAATATATCTCCAAATTAATTTGCAGCTTAACACATTTGAGAGAGATGAAAACTGTTGCTGACAGAAAATTTATATTTATGTCAGAAAAAGGTCTTTTCGTATATTTCAGATCAAATATTTCGTTTTGAATTTCAGTCGAAAAATGAAATTTAAAAATAAATAAATAAATAAATAATAGTAATAGAAAAAAATGTAAATAAAAAAATGAATTACTAGTAAAAAAATAATTCGGCTGTAGTTTTGAAAAACAAATAATTTTTTTACATAAATATTCTAAAGAAGTTATAAAAGGCTTATTGATAAATATTTATGAGAGTGAAAAGTTATTTAATAAATTTTTAAGATTGTAGAAGGTTCTAAAAAATATCTGGAAGTATTAATTCCGATTTAAGATACTTGTATTTTCATATGTATCCAGTTGTTTTCCATATTTTTCTATCTAGGAAGAAATTTAATGCATAAATTTTTCAGATTGTAGAAAGATCTACAATAGATCTGGAGGTATCAATTCCGATAGAAGATATATACTTGTATTTTCATATGTATCCAGTTGTTTCCCATATTTTTCTATCTAGGAAAAAATTTAATGCATAAATTTTTCAGATTGTAGAAGGATCTACAATAGATCTGGAAGTATCAATTCCGATAGAAGATATATACTTGTATTTTCACATGTATCCAGTTGTTTCCCATATTTTTCTATCTAGAAAGAAATTTAATGCATAAATTTTTCAGATTGTAGAAGGATCTACAATAGATCTGGAAGTATCAATTCCGATAGAAGATATATACTTGTATTTTCACATGTATCTAGTAGGGTGGACCAAAAACGACTTTTTTATTTTTGTATTCCGATGATGGGTATTGCGAAAAAGGTGCCATTGGGGGAGAGAAGTACACAGAACAATTTGAAATTTTCTGGTCAATTTCTTAATCTGCCGCAATCGCAGGGAAGTTTGGAAAAAATGTTTTTTCGAGATTTCTAGCAAATTATTTAAAAAAAAAATCTTCTTTTTCAATAACGAGTAGGGCGGAAAAAGTGCCATTGGGAGCATATAAATCCCATTAAAAAATTGAGGTCTGTGGTATAATTCTTTCCTTTTCTAGAAATGCGTAGACGATTTGGTAATTTCTTGTTTTGTTTTTTATACTCTTTTAATCTCTTTTGTCAAAACGTTAAAATGCAGTTTTCGGGGCATTGCCTTAAAATAATTGCATTGTTTGTCATATATGATGCATTTTTAGATGTTAGGTGCAAAAAACTTTTTTTTAATAATTTCGTAAAAATCTCAAAAAACTGCATTTTTTCCAAACTTGAACGCGGTTGCGGCAGATCAAGAAATTGACCAAAAAATTTCAATTGTTTTCTGTGCACTTTGTTCCCCTACAGCACCTTTTCAGTAAAATATCCATCATCGAAAAAAAAAAAAAAAAGTCATTTTCGGCCCACCCTAGTATCCTAGTCGTTTCAATGTATATCTCTATCTAGTAAGAAATTTAACTCATAAAGTTTTAACCCATTAATGCCTGACATTTTTTTTACAAAGACATTTTGTATATTGGTTACAAACAGTGTTTAATGGACAGGAAAAATAGTAAAAGAAATATTATGTGAAAAATAATTTTTTTATTAAGGAAAGAAAAATCGTCCCTTGAAAGTTACGATAGACCCCAGAGGGTGCATACTTTTTTTACTAAAATTTTTTTCTGCCTACGATATAATATTTAAAAAGACATTTTATAAGAAAAAATAAAATCAGCAATAACATAAACTGGGAAGCTGGGAATAACTTTGAAAACTTAGCTTTTTTTCTTGAGATTGTGAACTATGTAATTTTTGATAAACATCATATTAAAACTGCTACAGAACACACTTTACAATGGTTATGTACTGCAATCTGTTAATAACGAATTGAAACAATACCAAGGTACTAATTGAACATTATTATTTGGTTGAAATGTTCATTTTCGGGAAATTCAGACCCTTTTTTAGATCGTCCCTAAAAAGGGACGCTAGGCATTAATGGGTTAAGATTGCAGAAGGCTCTAAAAAGATCTGAAAGTATTAATTCTGATAGAAGATAGATACTTGCATTTCCATATGTATCTGATGATGATACGTGTTTGACCTCAATTGGTATTCCCCACCGAAATTCCAGGTTCAATCCACTTTCTGAAAAACTCAAGGCAAATGGGTGGTTGATCAACAAGGTTTGTGGTCAAATGACGTCTGCGGAATTACCCCTTAAGTCCCTCAGACGTTGCCCTCTAAGTGTCGAAATTGTTTTATTTGGCCTTCATCATGGTTGTGGTGGAACGACTGTGGGTCGAAACACCATTGACGTCATAAATTCCTTGAAGGCATTCTTTGGAAGCGTTTGTTTATTTTGCTTTTGCATCGTCCATTTTCAACGTGTGTGTTATTGTCTTCAAATGGATCAGAAAAAAAAATATTAAAGCAAAATGCGATGAAAAATTAATTTGAGAATTTTAAAAGGGCTGTTCTCACAGAAGTAGTTGTATTCATGTTCTTGTAAGAACTTACGAATGTTTTATAATTTAAACACATTTTTTGGAAATCAGATACCTTTCAGAATGGAGTTAAACAAGATAATAAAAGTGAAATTAATAGTGTTTACAATGTACTTTACGTAAGTTTAATGTATCAAAATATCATTCCTTCATTTTTCTCCACCGTTACCGAAAATAAATAAAAAAGAAATAAAAACAAAAATAAATAAATGAATAAAATAAAGAAGTAAACATTATTTATCAGCTAAAAATATATGTTTGGAGATTTGTACTTTTCATTTCGAAATATTAAACTCAATTAAAAAAAAAACTTAGCATTTAGTTTCTATGCAAAATAATTTCACGCAAGTATTTTTTAGTTTTCCCCTTGCTTTATTTCCTCACAACAGCAAGTTAATTTCTCAGACTGACAAAATAAATAAATAAATAAATAAATAAATAATAATAATAATAATAATAATAATAATAATAATAATAATAATTTTAAAGATTTAATAGTTAACAACTACCGTCACATAGGAACATTGACGAATATTTTCACGTTCAAGTTGTTTAAATTTATCGCTGGAATCAATCCAAATTCATCAGATCAAGTAACTGTTTTCTTACATTTTCCATTCCTTCACTTCTTTTTTAAACCTAAATAAAATGCAATAGTGCATAAAAACTGAAAAATCATAAGTTACTTCTTTATTTAAGAATATTTGCATACAATTAATTTCAGGAGTCATTTAGGTTAGTATCACTTTTTTTAATGTGTCCTTCCCCCACTCCTACAATTCCCTCCCTTACTCATAAAGTGAGTTACTGAGTCTTAAGATTAATCTGTTTAAATGGTTTTCTTTTATTTCAAATACATTTTTTTTTCCGATTCAAAACTTTTATTTACTTATTTATTTCCATTTATAATTATTCAAAGTATAAACTACTAAATGTACTGAATAAAACTTTTTTGCCCTAACTATAATTTTTTGCATGCATTCACTAACTTTATAGTTTTTGAAATTAAAGTTTGTGTTCAAACATTGTGAACACTTTGCATGACATATATTTTTCTTATTAAGCAATTACATTCATATCTCTTTATATAAAATGCTTCGACGGATTTTATCCACTTTGCCTGGATTTGATGAGATCAAAATTATCGTTTTCATGAGAACTACCCATAACAAACAAAACCTTGTCTTAAACTGTAAACTAAATATCGCTTTGAGTTGTTAGCAGTTTATATTACTGTATTAAAAATTTTATATTTATGTTAGGCTTTTTATTTTTCCTTTTTTTCCCCACACACATTTCAAGTCTTTATCAGCTGATATATTTTTTTATGCAGTTCTCACTCTACATCATGTGCATTGTAGTTAACCAGTAATTAACTTCATTAATGTCCAAGTAATAATCATTTTATACAGCTGTTTCGTTTTTAGCAGTTGCTAATTTATCCAATCTGCCTTTCGTGTTGATACAAGTTTGCCTCATCTTCAAATTCATGGCACTAATTTATCTTATTTCTGTTTCGAGTTATTGCTAGTTTAGTGTGGCTAGATTTCTTTTTATTGCAACTTTAAAAAAAAGAAAAAAATACATGAAATTTTTAAGTGTTTGGTGTGAGAAAAATATTTTTGAAATTCTTCCTTTAGTTTTTTACTCTGTCTTGGGATAAAATAAAAGAGTGGTTAAAATGTAAATGACAGATTTTCCAACTTTTTTTGTCAATGAAATACTGCCCAGGGAGAACCAAAATATAATTCTTACACCGCAAGCTGTTCTACCTCCAAATTTCGAAAATATTAAGATATAAAAAAACTACTTCTTGTTTACCTTAAAAAATATACTGAATATCTATTCCTCTTTTCTCAGAATTCAATGTTATGCATACATGCATTTACATACGGCGATTTATTTTTAAGGAACTTGATTCATGAGTTTCTTTTTTTACCACGAAGTATCAATTATTCTTTTCTAGAAAACACTTTGCGTGATTTCACTATCCTATTACTTCAGAAATCACAAGACATGTTTAACTCGTTATTATAAATTGCGTCTCATATCTTCATGAGTTCTTACGTGCTGTTTTTGAGATAGTGGCAGCGAAATTCTTCGAATACTCGAATCTCTTAATAGAGTGCAAGAACTCTTTAATCTATGTGATGATTTCATGGATTGGTCGAAAAGACTACATTTTTAGTTGTTAACTACGACCACAACTTCTTTATTACGAATATATTTAACAAAAACTATTTTTTTATCAAAGTGATCATAAACTACTTTCGATCTATAGTCACTACTTCTGAGAAATCAATTTCTTTGAAAGATGCAATTTATAATGTTCAAATTTATAAAAAGTTGAAAAATCACGGAAAGAGATTGCAAAGTTTGGTTTAGAGTTTAGAATAATAAACTAGCTTATTTAAGCACCGAAAATTACAATAAAGTTTTCCAAACTTGGTGTTGTAGCATTTGATAATTATTCATCTTAAAATATGTATGTATCACATGTAAAACTCTGAAAAAGCATTAATTTTGGAAGAAGCATAAAGAAAAATCAAGTACGTTTTACCACTTTTTTGAGGGGGGGGGGGGACAAACGTTTGAAGAAGATGGGAAATTTTAAAAAGCGTAAAAAGTGTCGTTGTGTCGTTCTGTATGTTTATGACACTAACTGATAAAGAGAAACCGACAGTTTTTACTCTCTGCATGCCTACAAGAAAACATTTAAATGATTTATGTCATAATGATTGAGTTCTGATTTTTATCTGTTCGTTAACTTTTGAACAATATAAAAAAAGAAACATAAATAAATAAAATAAAAAATGAAAAATATTTGAACCATGTAATCAAATTTCATGGATTTATTCAGACTTTAAATAATAATAATAATAATAATAATAATAATAATAATAATAATAATAATAATAATAATAATAATAACTAGAGATGGAACGAAGCGGCATTTGGCCGAAGCGCCGAATACCGAAGCTTCGGCCGAAGCTTCGGCTGGCGCACATATTGAAGTTTTTGGATTAAATGCATAATAAATGCGTAGAGTTTTATACTTTTGTTTTAATATTCTTAATTCTTAGCGTTACACAATATTTTCAGCTTACTGTGGCATTCTTAAATTGATTTCATTAATTAAAGTTTATTTTTATTTTGGTTGCTTTTATTTTAATGTTCTTAGTATTACACAACATTTTCAGCTTACCGAGTCATTCTTAAATTAATCTCACTAATTAAAAGTTTTCTTGTTTTGTTTTGCTTTGTACTGCTAGTACAAGAAAAGACGACATTACTATTTTTGTATTGCAAATTAGAAGTAGGAAGCTCTACTTGGAACTTGAAAAGCTCAGTCTGCAGTTCAGTTGATGTTTTATAATAAAACAACTGATATGATCATGTATTATACCATAGAGCAACCCAATCTACTACTAGTTACGTTGCGTTATATATTAGGGATGAAAACAGCTCAAAATAAAAAAAGAGGAAAAAATGTGCGGCTCAACATTTGGATAGATTTTTTTTTTTTTTATGTTATGCAAAATTAGTCATGCGAGATTTCCAATAAATTTATACTGTGAAATCGAACGCAAAAACGGAAGATTGAAGGCTTTTTTTTTTATTTATTTTTAAAACCTCTTTTTTGCTCATTTCCTGTTTCTACATTTTTAAGTCATAATAAATAATGCAGGAACAAAAAAATGTATGGGGGTGTAATTTTAGATGAATTAGACACTTGTATCTCAAGAAATGAATTATCTAATTAATATTGAATGGTCTTAAGTTATTTTGATAAATTTTAAAGATTAAAATAATTTTCATGATTTTTTTGGCTAAGATCTCGAATATTTTAGCTGAATTTTCTTAATTTCTACCTCCTACAACAAAAACTTATGTTTTTCGCAGTATGCCAAAATATAGTATAGTTCGCTAATAATTGCATTTCAACCTTAAGGTTTTAATCTTGCTGCATCCTAAAAACGTATCCATTATTTTGGAAATTGAAAGTAATTTTACCCTCTACCGCTTTAAATCAACTTATTTTATGCTTTATTTTTACAATAAGGGAAGACATATATTTTTTTCCGAGCATGATGCAGCATTAACTTTTAGATCGTGGAAAGAAAGAAAAAATAATACGAGCGGAAAATCGCGGATCCGCGGAAGATTTTCATCCCTGAATTTTCATCATTTATTATAAATATCTTAATATTCTTAATGCAAAATGCTTCAGTTTTTGGTGAATTCGAAAAAATAGTATCATGCATTCTTTTTTACTTGTCTTTCATTTGGTATTTATTTTAAGAGGATTATTTAATAATGTCACAAGTTCAAAGAAACTATTCATTCCAAGGTTGAGTTTTGTCAAAGAAAAAAAAAAGGGGGGGGGGGTTTGGTTTTTTTACATCATAATTCTAAGTTGTGTGACAAATGAGCAGGTATTATTCTATTAATTCAAGTATAAATGACGAATCTTTTTTAAAGTTAATCAACTAATCAGAATTTATTCTTTTTTAATTATAAATACTTAAAATGCGGATCTTGGGTGGATGTGTGCTACTAATGGACTGGACCCCCTCCTCATATTTTGATTTATACAAAAATAAATGAATAAGATGTAGCTTTAAGTTATGTATTAACAATTACTTACTTGTTTTACTATATCCTGATTTTGTTGTTTAGAATCTTGATCAATGAAATACATAAGTTAATATATGTTGATAGATTAATGCATCTGTTCAAAAAACTGAAATTGTGTACCTATAAATTTCAAAAAATATAAAATTTTAAAAGAAAGTAATTCAGGATTTATAATAGTTGCACATCTGCCCTTGTACACATAAGAACCATTACCATTGTTCAAAGTTTCAAAGCTAGAAATCATTGAAAAATACTCAATGCAGTACTTTGTTATACCGGTTTGTTTTTACCGGTACTTTGTTATAGCTTTTATTTTAAAACTAAAGTTTTTTTGAACAAATATAACGAAATGTAATATTTAAAAGAACATATTGTTAATAAATATTTTATTAAATATTGAATGCATTCTGGCTTCAAATGTTCAATACGCACATATTTTAATTGAATATAAATTTATATTATGCTTTATCATGAGGAACAATTTGGAGTTAAAAAGACTATCTTATATGATAATAACTGTAACAGAAAATTTGCTGCATAAATTTCAGGCCGAAGCAGCCGAAGCGGCCGAATCACAACTCATGCTTCGGCCAGACCGAAGCTTCGGCAAAATGGCCGAAGCTTCGTTCCATCTCTAATAATAACCTTTG
The DNA here is from genome assembly GCA_038373865.1 of Uloborus plumipes. Classification (NCBI taxonomy): domain Eukaryota; kingdom Metazoa; phylum Arthropoda; class Arachnida; order Araneae; family Uloboridae; genus Uloborus; species Uloborus plumipes. The sequence goes on from JAXGGA010007432.1 coordinate 62,425, forward strand.
ATGTCAAATATGCAGATAGAATTTGATCACGTTAAAGAAAACATTTAAGAGATTAGAAAACATTTAATATGAATGTTTATGAAAAATACTTAAGTTCTTGTAAAGGTAACCAAGAAGTTCACTTAGAACTAAGCTAACCTACACACCTGCATATCAACATCAACTTACTAGAAGTACCCATACCTCCCTATCGCGACTACTTTAGACTCCTAGTACATTTAAATACATTTTTAAGAAAGTTTCTTTAGATCTTCAACTTGAGTCGAAGAGAACAGTTTAAATAAGAATCAATGCTACATTTGTTTATCAC